>JAVQJF010085699.1:0-10605 GCA_036023855.1 Gadopsis marmoratus
CTCATGGTGGAATTGTTGGGTCTGTACATATAGAGTTGGTCTAGACTTGCTCTATATTAACAAGTGCTATGAGATAACTCTGTTATGATATAGCGCTATATAAATAAAATTGAATTGAACAATCAACAACAAGCTCTTTTAGCACAGTGGCTAGCTAGTTAACTTTCTGTCAGGTGCCTCGCTAACGGCGGCCGGAAGCTAAAGATGGTGATGATGAGAAAACTGAAAATAATCTGCAGCTTAGATCAGTTCACTTTTAAATTCTGCTACAAGTCTCGTTGAATTCAGTTACTATGACGACGTGTTTGATCTTCACTGTACGAGTGAAGCTTTGAATTCACACCTCTGACTGCCTTTGCCTCCATAGCAACAGCAGCTGAGGCTCATGGGAGAAAAACAAACAAAGTGTGAATAATTGAAGCTGGAGGTCAGAACATGAACCTGTGTGACCTCATTCAGTCACATTTAGAACCTCATTAAAGAAACAGCAGTATCAATGCGCACACATTCATACAGAAGACAAACTGATGCTCAGTCTCTCAGGAGAAATGTACCGCCGACAGACAGTAAGCCTACATGGCGGTGTGACCATATTAGTCTGTGTGTTTGATAACAATGATCACAGAGACGGGTTGGTTTGAGGTGTGTCGTGTTTGAAGTCTTGACAGCGGCATCAGTTTGGGTTTTCAGAAGGTTGTGAGTGTCGAGCAGCTCAGAGAACATCACCCCCTGCTGGACATGGTGGACCACAACAGGAGACCCAAACTACCTGTGAGTGCTGTACCTGTGACAGATGATGCTGAGTTGCAGCAACTGTTTGTGAAGTCCTCGATGAGTTCTTGTAACTGCGTTTCACTGACCCATAATGCTGTTGGAGCTTAGCTGCCTGGGAATAGTCTTCATGTGCTTTTCCTGTTGCAGGTCCAGGTGTTAGCACCGTTAGCTCCAATGACAAGAAGGAGATCTGCATAACAGGATTGTTTGAAAAAAACAAATATCCTGATTTTGTCTATAGATTGAGTCAGATATTGTTTCGTCTCGTCTAAACTGTGTGAGCGGCTTCACCTACAGAGAGAAGCAGGTTTATATCAGAGACGGAATTTTGTTTCTAATTTACTTGTTCTATCTTTGATGATACAGTATTTCCTCTGTTTCAGTCGTCGACTCTGCAAACTCCTCCCCAAATAGAAGGTAACACAACTACACAGGAAAAACACAATAAAACTACACAACACACTGTTCATTTACTTGTAATTCATATTCTCATCTGTGTTACATGCTTCAGCTCCTCGTTCATACAGTGATTGTAAACTGTATACTACTACTGACTTTGTGTCAGCGTGATCACTGAAGTGCTTTACATGAGGAATGTAAATATAGTAAGACAAGATATAAAATGAACACAAGCAAATAAACATAAATCTAAAATCATTGAAAATAAATTATAAACTCAAATTGAATAAAACAGAAAAATAAAGAAACGCACATGATTAAATGGCCCCATCTATCTGTTTACTTTTTCTCACTTCCTGTGTTGCCGTAGCGATCATCCTGTTTGGTGAGCCAATCAGATGGGAGACCAATCTGCAGCTGCTGATTGACGTGCTCCTAACCAATGGGAGTCCCGGTTATGTGTATGATCCCCAGCTGTCAGCCCAGCTGCCGGTGCTCGCCTGTAACATGGACCTGATGTGGATGGCCGAGGCCCCGTCACCACGGTAACAACACACCACTTAACACTTCCTGTTAGCTCTCAGGTAGAAGGTGTGGCTCTATATTAATACATCAGTAACTGATCAATAAGAAAATATTTTACTTCTATGTAAACCCATATCTTCTTCCAGGCACGATGATGGTGTCTGGTATCCCTCAGGCGGTCACGTTGATCAGATTTGACCCTGCTGTGTTGTCGTAGGTTTGGTCATGGGATGTTCCTGCTGTGTTTGGAGTCCGTCTACAGGAAGCTGACTGGTCGAGAGCTTCAGTATCAGGCGCTGCTGGGAAAACCCAGTCTGCTAACATACCAGTATGCAGAGCATCTGCTGAGACTGCAGAACCACAACCACAAGCTAACCACCATCTACGCTGTCGGGTAACCAAAGTGTCCATAACACTGTCTACATGTCGAACCAAACTGTCCATAACAGTGTCTACACTTGTGCCTTCAAATGAGATTCATATGAACGCCGCCCTCTTGTGGTATTCACAACCTCGAAGTGGAAATTTTCTGATATCTGAGATCTCTGAGTTCATGAGTTGTGTTTTCTGTTGCGTGTTTGCTGATGTTTTCAGAAATGGCGGAGGGCATGCAAGTTTAATTTTATAATATGTTTGGTATAAGTAGAAAATAAGTCAACATTAAGTGTAAAAAAGCGAATAATGTCAAGAGAACAATGAGGAGTATTGTGACATCTAGCCATTGCCAAGCAGTGGTGTTCTCACGACTAACCACTCAAAAGCCAAGCATATCGTATACATGACTGTCTATAATACTGTCTGCTAAACTGTTGGGTAACCAAACTGTCTCCTTCTTATTGCCTAGTGACAACCTGATGACCGATATCTACGGTGCTAACCTATACAACCGTTACTTGGCTCAGCAGCATTCTGCCATGAAGAACACTACCAAGCTTGTTGCCCAGGGAACAGGGAGTCAGGTGATGATGGTGGTGCTGGAGAAGCAGCTGGTGTCTGCTGCTGCTCAGTGTCTCTCCATACTGGTAGGACCACCATTTCAGGTGTTCTGATTTCTATAGCTTATACCATCATTTCTATCAGTGATCATGAGTCAGGACAGGGTTCATGAGTCAGAACACAGTCTATAAGTCAGGACGGGGTCTATGAGTCAGGACAGGTTTCATTAGACAGGACAGGGTCTATGAGTCAGGACAGGGTTCATGAGTCAGGACAGGATCTATGAGTCAGGACGGTGTTCATGAGTCAGGACAGGGTCTATGAGTCAGGACAGGGTTCATGAGTCAGGACAGGGTTCATGAGTCAGAGCACAGTCTATAAGTCAGGACGGGGTCTATGAGCCAGGACGGTGTTCATGAGTCAGGACAGGGTTCATGAGTCAGAACACAGTCTATAAGTCAGGACGGGGTCTATGAGCCAGGACGGGGTTCATGAGTCAGGACAGGGTCTGTGAGTCAGGACAGGGTTCATGAGTCAGGACAGGGTCTATGAGTCAGGACGGGGTTCATGAGTCAGGACAGGGGATGGGATTAAGATTAATTCCAACAAACGGCGATTCAAAAGGGTCAGTAAAATGTGTTTGAAGCCCATAACTACACATACAAAAAATGCAAAGTTCTACTGGCCTGTTGTTTCTTAAGTTTTCAACCATATCCCATGGTCTTCCTCTGTGGCTATTTACTGTAGATAACAAGATATAATCAATTAATAAACAAGGTGTGATATAGTATAATAGTGTATAAAAACATGAGATTTGATAAAATAGCAGTGGACAAATTCTCAGCGTTTACCCCCCTAGTGGTTCCAAGTGGTATTAATATTGGTGCCACTTTCGTAAAGTGAAGCAAATCACTTTCAGTTTCCCTCAGAGCCGAGCCGCTGTAGGTTTGGTCATGGGATCACTTTAATTAAATACTTAATTATGACAAAAAGTGAATTTCCAACTGTAGTCTGCTGGTCTAATAATAACTTGTTGTATTAAAGTAATTTACACCATGCTGTCCACCTGTGCTCAGGTGTGCACAGGTGTCCATAACCCTCGCTCCCCGTTGCCTAGCGATCAGAGCAACGCGGTTACAGAGACGGTGTTCCACGGTCACAGAGACCTGGTCCTGGAGCCAGACCTGGTAGAGCCGAGTCACGTGGTAGAGGACGTGGAGGACGCCGTCGACCTGCTGCTGCAGCAGGAGAGCTGTCACCTCTGACACTTGGCCTGTGACCTCTGACACCTGACTGACCTCTGACCTCTAAAATTCACAAAGATACTACATGAGTTTGTTTGGGAGACTCTCAAACGACCGCTTCGATCTGCAGGGTCATGTGATCTTCGGAGATGGCTGAAGGTCTCAGTTGGCTAATTTTCTGTAGCATTGTTAGCTCGTCTACCTGTACTGTTAGCTGCTAATCATTGAAGACGAAAACACACCTGCATGTAGAACATTAGTAACATGTATAGCAGAAAGAAATCACAGTAAAAGTTGAGATTAAAATCTCTTTATAAACACAAATCACAGAAATGGACTGTGCAGCGGACACACTGCAAACACTACAAAGTGACATTCGCTTTTCCACATGAAATATGAGATGTAGTGACAATGCAGGGCTACAACTGCTGTACTTAGCTGGCGAGCTAACCGCTAACTTGCTGGTAGAGCTAGTCAGTCACATGAGCTCCCAGAATTTCTCTCTACTGGAAGGTTAGTGAGGAGTGAAAATCAATCTCTCTGGCTAACGGGCAGGTAGCAAACTCATTAGCTTGTTTAGCGTAGCTCAGTCGCTAACAGAGCACTAAGTGTCCACTGTGTATTAATAGCTGTATCAGCACGATGTCCTCCTGTCTCCTGACTGTGTGAACCAGACCTCTGTTGTGGAGCAGTTTATACTCTGACAGAGGAGCTGCAATAAAACAGGATGTTAGTAACACAGCTAATAACTACGATAGTGTCCTCCATGTTGGACTCTCCGGCTCTCCGTCCTGTCAGAGCTCAGGTCTGTGAGGACGGCTACTTATTGGTCAACAAGGTGCATTGATTTGTCAAAGTTCACCAGAGATTAACCTGACAGCAGTGTCACCTGCTCAGACACTTTCTCACTGGACTTGACTTTGAAGACCCATTTAGTAACTTTTGACGTGAAGTTGTCCCTGTTGAACAGATTCATGTGACTCTCTGGACTGTGTTCAGTGATTGGAGGAGAGTAGTATTTATGATGTAAATATGACATCATCTAGTGACTGTTGGAGCAGTCAGCGCTGCTCTACATGTCACCGCTTTAAATCCTGGTGTGTCGAGACCTTTAGACAACTGTTGACAGGAGAATTCACGACATCCAGTTAAACAATCAAATAAAAAATGGATGAAAGTAGTCTTTTCTAGATCCCGTTGAACTGACTTAACGCGACCACCTGACAGGAGGAGGCAGCCTGAGGAGACTTTATACCCAGACAGTGATGGACAAACTTAAACATCGACTTCTAGTTCATCAGATTTAAATCTACATTAAGGATCCTTCAATAAAAGTCAAATTTATTATCACAGAATTTCCTGCAACACTTTTTTACCCTCCCTTATTTACCATGTATAATCAGTATATAAAGAACATTACACTGAACATTAATATGTTCTTATTTCTGCTTACAGCTACATTATAGTGACTTATAAAAATATACTGATTATTAATAACAGTCTCAATAGTCAGTTCAGACTCAGTCAGTGTGTTAGAACACTGTGATAGCTCACACAGATAAGCGGTCATCTGAGGCTAAACATGCTAGCAGATTAGCTCGCTAACGGTAGTGCTAGCTTGGCCACCCCCGTCGGCCACATGACCTTCACCTTGCAGGTCGTAGGACCCGTCGAGACTCTCCTGAGTTTGCCCTCCCAGCTCAGTGCTGACGGTCTGAGGTCTTTAAACACGGAGCTGAGTGACCTCTGACTTTAAGAGCTGAACCCTTTAACAACTAATAAACTAAACTAACGATCTCACTAATCTTTGTTGGGGAATCTGAGCTGAATAACGTCAGACATCTAACTTCTGTGTAATATTATGACTGACATGTGAATGCTTCCATACTTTTACTGAAATACAAATAAACAAATGTCTGAAAGCCTGTTAAAAAGCCACTTGAATTGTTTCTCCTCAGATTTTACAGGAATCCCAGTAATCAACTTGTTTTTAAAGAATATTATGTTTTTATGACAGTAAACTGACATAGCAGCACCCAGTGACAAGACAGAAGCACACACATGTTGAAATGAATTTGACTGAAAACATGACTAAATAAATAAAATGAATCCAGGTATGAACATTATATATATATATATATATGTGTATATGTTGTTCATACCTGAAAACGGTCCTTAATGGCCATATATATAATGTTCATACTTGATTCAAAAATGAATAGCATTTACATTTTTTTCATTTGTTAAGTCATATTTGTGAATGTGACATTTTCCCATTTTGAACTTTATAACCAACCACCCACACACAGGACAGTAACAGGAAGCATGTTTATGATTGCAAAATATCTGAAGGTGTCTAAAATCTGCAGGTGGGCGAAAAACTGTAGGAAACATTTCATTGGATAACATTTCTGAATAAATGTCTTTCGCCTTATTAGAAATGTTAAATCTTTGATGGACACAACTGAGATACAAAGTTAATTTTATATAAATAATTTGTATACATGTATATTTATATATTTGAAGTGAAAACTTTCCTCCAGTGTGTAATAACATAACAATAATATGAAACGATTATTCCAAGTAGAGTAACGTTCATGTAACTTTTGAGACGTTTCCAGCTGTGACCTGCTCAACATGGCGGCAAGAACAGGACATGTGGGAACAGGAAGCCGGGCAGAAGCTGCGCCTGCGCAGTAGCTCAGCCCGGGTCCCTGTAAAGATGTCTGAGCAGGCGGGGAGGGAGCGGAGCGGAGGACCCGAAACAAACAGACAGAATCCGCGACTCTCCGCAACTTAATCGGTCAAGGTAAGGGCGGGCGACCCCTCAGAGCCGCTCCGACGGCACCGACGAGCGGCGGAAGGTTTCGGCCTTCAGATGAAACGGACTAGCGACACATAGAGCGGCTGAGTTAGTAGAAAAACGCAGAAATGCTGTGCGGGACGCGTAGCGCTGTGACAGGGGCGTGTTCGCCATCTTGTCTGGGAAGTGGCGCCTAAACAGCAGCTGTCGCTCTGAGCTGAGGCGGAGCGGGACGCGCAAAATGGCCGTGAAGGACCGCAGCTAAGGGCGCCTTGTTTTCCTTTCTGTGTTTTTAAATCACTTTAGCCTGGTTTGGCCCCGCTGTGGACCGGCACCGAGAGCCGCTGGGTCCGTGTCTTCAGCTCGGGCTCCGGAGGAGCAGCCGCAGCTTTTTGTTGCCCTCCTCTCCTCCTCCTCCTCCTCCTCCTCCGTGTTTGTTTGGAAAACCTGGCCGGCGCATGCGTGTAACCACAGCGCTCCTTTCTGAGAGAAAACATCATGAATTTAATGTTTTCACACAGCCTTTAATTTCACATCAGACACCGCGTCATCCGCCGTTTGTCGATCATGTCGCTCAGATTAAAACTCTGATGTTGTTCCGTCTGCAGCCACACGGGGCGGTCCAAGCTCGGCCCGGAGCTTCTGTCACCGTCTGTTTGTCTGAACACACACAGCTTCTTATAGAACCAGCATCCACTTTATACAGCTGCAGCTAACCGCTGTTTCATTATTGATCCATCTGCACAGTTGCTGCATTAATCGATTTGTTTGGTCTAAAAAATGTCATAAAACAGTGAACACGTGTCCAGCTGACGTCACATTCAGTTTGTGACACAGATCATGTTTTGGCGTTTTGCTTGAAAAGTGAGTCGATGATCAAAACAGCTGCTTGTTAATTTCCCATTGATCAACAAATGGATCATTATATCAAGACATCACTTCCTGTAGTGTTAACATGATACTTTAACTGTCGTGTTATAAAGAGAAAAACATCAGCCGATATATTGATAAAGAAAACAATGATTTTCATCTCTTCACCTGTTGTGAAGGAATTACACATGAAGCCACAAACACCTGCCAAAAATAAAACATGATGGTGAACATGTCGGTGTCAGTTCCTCAACAATTAGTTGACAAATTGATTTATCAATTGACAGGAAATTAACCGGCAATTATTTGTATGAAAGGAAATTAACTGGCAATTATTTGTATGATCTTAGTTATGATTTCTTTTCCAGCAAAATGTTCAGTTTGGTGTTTCCAGCATCAATTGTAAGAATTTCCTGCATCAAACACTGCGGTTGGTTTATGGCTGCAACTAATGATTATTTTCATGATCCATTAATCTTTTTTACTGGTTAAATTAATCTTCAAGTCTGTAAAACACCATAAAACAATGAAAAATGTCCAGTTTGTCATCTTCATCTTGATGTGTTTTTGTCCAAAACTCAGACATTCATTTGACTGATATAAATTATTATCATTTCTGCACTCATTTTGTGGAAGCATCAGTTTTATTGCCTCCAGGCTGTCCTTAAACTGTGTCTGTTCTGATGTCAGATATTATTGATCTTCTGTGTAAAGGAAACTGCTACCAGTTTAAACACAAACGGGATCTGAGGTCAGTCAGCGGAACTCCTGCTGTACGAGCCACGTATCAATATTTAGTCTATTCTGAAGAGGAAATCAGTTTCAATGGTCTGATCAGTAAACACAAAGGCAGCATGCTGACATTTCTGTCAAATAATGGAACCCTGATAAACTTCCTGTTCACTGCGTCACTCTCGCAGTCTCATGGAGAAAGCAATCCAAGATCTCAGCAAGTGTTTTATTTTGAAAGTTAAAGCGTGTCTTCCCGTCCAGCCAGGTTGATGTCATTCTGACGAGCAGTTGAGATGTCCAATGACAGCCAAGGATCGGTGAAGGGGGAGGCGCCCATGATGCCATCTCCCTCTGTCTCCGCCCCCTCTCAGGGACCGCCCCTTTCTCCGTCCACCGCCTCCAAACCACCTGAGCTCCCAGGTACACCTGTCTGTCTCTCTGACCTGTCTGTCTGACACGAACTGGTCCAGGCTGGATGGTCTAAGTGCTGGTCTGTCTCTCTGTCCTGTCTGTCTGACAGATGAACTGGTCCAGGCTGGATGGTCTAAGTGCTGGTCTCGGAGGGAGAACCGACCGTATTATTTCAACAGATTCACCAATCAGAGCCTGTGGGAGGTGCCAGTGCTGGGTCAGCATGATGTCATTGTGAGTCACTGTTTCCTTTTAATGATGTTTTCAAACTGTGAGGCGTCTCTCCGGGGTGGGGGGGAGCTAGGTGAAACAATTCAATTTTATTTATGCAGTGCCGTATATATATATATATATAGGTATCGTACTTTGTCAGCAGGTGGAGCTGCAGCAGCGACTCGCAGCAGATTCAGAGACTGACTGTTATTATCTCTGATGTCCATCATGAATAAAAGTGCAAAGATCTTCATAGAAACCAGAGAACAAAGAGGCTGCCTGAGAATTGTTCAGTCTCAGTAATCCAGCTGAAAAACATTCTGTTGTCTTGGAGAGTCTCACTCTAAAGTCACACTTGTGATGGTGCACATTTTACATCATTTCTTGTTAGTATAAAACACTATGTTGACTGTATTGTATACTGACTTTAAATATTATGTAGTACACACTGTATACAGTTATGCCACACCACCTGCCTGAGCAGCACATGTGCGTCGGGGAACCTCTTGCTAATCCTAACCCATGTTAACAGGTTCGAGCAGCCGGCTCAGGTTCAGCAATCTGTTCAAACCAACAGCAGTTTCAATGTCTGTATCTGTAGAACATGTCAGACAAAATATTCTTTTTTAACTCAGCACTTACAATTGAGCAAATGCCTCTCAACCTTTTTCTGAGAAATATAAAGTAAATATATATATATATGACATATAATGAAATGAAAGATTCTATTATTGATTTATTATTGCAAACTCAGTGCAGAAAGACAGCTGGCAGCAGGTGGAAGTGAGGCTCTGCAATTACCTGTCTGTCTGTTTGCAGTCTGATCCTTTAGGTTTGAATGCGGCTCCAGCAGAGGGTGGAGACAGTAACCTTGGTAACGGTCAGAGGAAGAGGAGGAGCTCTGAGGAGCAGGGTGCGGGGCCTAACAGCATTAAACGAGCTAAGGTTAAAACTGCTTGCCTACAACCAAACACACACCTGGTCATGTGATCAGTTTACCACTTTAAACTAGTGAGTGTTGTGCAGTGGATTGTGGGAAAGTGAGACCTCTAACTGTGTAATCTGACAGGGATGGTCTGTATGTTGTTTCCAGGTGGAGCCAACCACGCCAATCTCTCCCAGCACCCCCGGAGTTAAACCCTGGAACTCCGCCCTTGAGGACAAACAGGCCCAGCCAGCTACGCCCACAACTACAAGCCCCGCCCCCGCTCCATACAGGCCAGCTGTGTGAGTACTGAAGCAGGATATGATAGGGTGGAAGGGTGTTTGGTCCATACTCTGGAGCCGAAGGTGGTGGTGGCGCACCTGGATGCCAACCGCCGTAAAACTAGATGAAGAAGAGGCCATGCCCCTCCCAGTTAGCATCTTCAGCTTCTCTGTTGGTAGCATTTTGTTTGTCCCCGCTTGAGGTTTAACAGTTATGTTGTTGAAGTCGTCTTTTATTGTTGTTGTTTTCAGTATCTACTGGGATCTGGACATCCAGACAAATGCTGTGATCAGAGAGTGCGCCCCCACCAACCACCTGCCCCCCCACCCTGAGATCGAGCTGCAGAGAGCTCAGCTGGTCACCAAACTTAGGCAACACTACCACGAACTGTGCCACCAGAGAGAAGGTATCGTTTAACATCAGTAACATTGTAGCTACAATTGCTTTACATCTGGAATTGTACATGTGGAATTGTACTGTGCTGCTGTGTG
>JAVQJF010085705.1:0-33314 GCA_036023855.1 Gadopsis marmoratus
TGTTAAGCACTTTGTGCATTTCATATCTTTGTTGTAAAGCACTTTGAACTGCATTTCTTGTATGAAAGGTGCTATATAAATAAAGTTTATTATTATTATAAATAAATAAATAAAGTTTATTATTATTATTATTATCATTAAAAGTACCAACTGTTCAGAGACCTCAAAAATCTTAACACAATAATCGCAATTCATACCACGCTTGCTCTAGCAAACCATAGCCATACGAACGAAACACGTTGCTTTAAATCACCAACCTCACATGCCCGCCAACATTGCTGTCAGCATGCTGCCTGTTCAACGTCATCGCATTTAAAAACAAATGCAAACACCGCCTTTCCTGTCTCTCTTCAGCAGTCCCTATCCAAAACAGCACAAACGCCTGAAGAAAAATCATTACAAAATATCATTAAAAAAAAGTTGTTCAGTGTATCGAACAGTAGGTTCTAGACAACAAGAGTAAAATGCTGAAATTGAAAGATTAAATTCCTCTGTGCAGTAACAGTGACTTCCAAACTTTGGTGAACTTGGAAAAACACAACACGAGAAAGGAAACTCCCGTTCCTGTGAATTATTATGAAACCAGCTTAAAGTGGTGCTTGGCGATGGCTAAGCAGAGGCCTGGACATGTATTTCCCGGGCGTCTGATTTGCATTGGCACTTCCTACTCAATGTTCTGCGCTTTGGAGTGGACAGGCAGGGGTCATGGAACAACGTGCTGCTATCCATTCCAATTTGAGTGCAGCTACTGATAACTGTTCAAACAAGCTTTTAAACAGAAACGTAATGATCAGCAAGACCAAAGTCCTCCTGAATGAGATGAGCCAGGTCATCAATAAGTTATGATACTGTTAATATGCATGGTTTCATGGTCAGTAGTCCCACGACTACTACTGTTGAATACATGGCATTGATTGTTTTTCCAATAAGTGATGATAAGCAATAATTTAAGCAGTAATTTACATGGTCATTTTGGCTCATACATACATTTTCATTTGTTGCAATATCACCCTGTGTTCATCCATACTGTGTACTGTAAATGTGATGCTGGGTAACTGATCAGATAAAAAAAAATCTCTTTAATTAGTACCTGTAGTGATTTATTACTAAACCCTACACTGGTACGGTTGTCTGCAATCACTCAAACTCGAAAGTAGAAAACCTGTAACATTTTTGGCAAACATTCTTGCCTTTAGTCTGCAATTTGTCTAAAGCAGGCGGATCCTTTAAACAATTAAGCTACTGAAATAACCTACACTCCAACACTGTGTTTACCACTTTTTTCAGCCTCCACTAGTTCTGGCCTGCAGGTTGGAAAGTGATCTAAGGGAATACCTCATCTATAATTCTGTACACTTCTCAGACTTTACATTAACATTTGCCTTCAATTGGAAATGAAGCCATAATAAAGAAAAATGTAAATAAGTGAAGGATGAATACATTTGTTCTGCACACAGATTATTTTGCAATTACCTTGTGCTGTGTAGTTAAATGTGAGACATTTCAGAGACATCACTTTACTGTAAATAACACAGCTAGAGGCAATGACAACTATTATTTGAAGTGCACAATCAAAAGCTAACGTGCCACTGTTCGGGGGAATCGTGTACCTGGTGTACCTGTAATTGCAGTTAGTAAAATGAGACTCAATGCTAACCATTACTGATGACAGAACTAACATATACGTTTCAATAAAGACATGAATATTTCAGTGATCATTGCCCACCCCATTTAACAAAATGCTTGAGTAAAATTAGGCAAACCGGTGAAATTGACTGTTATTTTGTGTTGAAGAACATAATCTGCATTCAAATTGAGTCAGCAAAGAAAAAGAATAATGCCTACACGATCAAATGTACTGGAATAACACAACTGACAACTGAGAATAAACCTTGGAGAACCAAAGCAATAACTGGAATAAGTGAAATGTGTAAAATCAATTGCTATACCTTAACGATCAGGACACGGATGTGCATTGAACCATGATGCAGAAAGACAGAGGGGATGTAGTTACTTATGTAAATGTCAGGTCAGTCAAACAGCACCAGCTGGCCTTTTAAAACAACGATTTAGCTCAGGTGAGTATACCTGTATTGAATATCCAAACATTTCTTAATTTCTTGGCATAGTTTAACAAAAATTCCTGGGACTCTTACACTGACTGACAAAAGGCAAATATCTCTGACTGCAATGTCACTGCATACTGACGGGAACGTAGGGTTTCTGTTAGAAGGCACCATATGGATAATCTATCAAAGGGGATTTAATTGAAAAAATAAATCACATCCCAAAGTTGGTAAAATAAATTCCCTTTTAGTTGTAGTCTGTAATGAGTCATGGAGGACGTCTATGACTTTGCAGTTCTGCAGAGGTACGTATGGTTTTATTTGAGGCATTGCATAGAATTTATATCCTTAGGGGGCCAGTGTGGGTGCCATCACACAGATATACTTCGACAAATCTTTTATTACATATGACATACCAATATGCTATGTTCTTTTATCCCAGTAGCAACAAAAGAGGTGCAACTCTTTTACTATGTGCGAGTAATGTTGTTTCAGCACTTACGGGTTTACCTCGGCTACAACAGGAAATCTCAAATGGTGTGTGAGCACCTGGGAGTGAATGTCCATCCAATGTCCATACAGGCAGAGGGGAGTGCACTTTGGATGCCAGGAAGAAAAAAAAAGTTCTTCTTGGGATGAAAACAAGCCCCTTAACAGGTTTGATGGCGTTGTAGGCTGATAGCATAGAAATCACAATTTCTCTAGTAACATGTCAACACTTGAGACCTTGGACAGAAAGTGCTGGTTGTTCTGGGATGTTTCTCTGCTTCTTGGTGTGGATCTGCTAGCTAAGTGGTGTTCTAGAGAGTGAAGAAAACTTAAAAAGCAGCGTCTCAAGTCGTTTAAGTTGTATCAATCTGCCCTGTAGCCTAAAGGCACATTGCCTTTAGGCTACAGGTTTTTCAGCTTTGATGTCGTCACTATATCAATTTACTTTCACAGAAAAGGAAAGATGTGGTATAAGCTTTGATATCACGCAGCCCGCACATGCCTCCCAACTCCACAAGCAAATGCAAAGCTCAGGATCTATAAAATGCCATTTTAAAATGTCATGTGCTTGAACTGTGTTTGTTCGTCTCCAAAGTCAACAACTCCCCTTTTCAGTTATTAGAGTTAATTTTAAAATGCCGTGACATTTTGGAAGTGAACGTCTGCTTCTTGGCAGAGTTTTATTGAAACAGGTGAGGCAGACAAATCCTGCAGATTGTTTCAGTTTCAGTTGTAGTCTAGAAACAGGCATTACCCTCATGGTCATGTAACCTGACATTGGGGAGATGCCTTCACCTTCTGACTAAATTCAGCCACGAGTGCACTCGCATACCATTCTGGGAGTGCACTCGTGGCTGAAGCGTGAGCCCACACAGAAGCTCTTTGGGTTTTTACAAAGTCCAAACCAAGGGCATACTTGTAGCCCATGTGCTGAAACCACAAGTCAATTAAGCGATCAGGCTACTCAACTGATGTCAAATTAATCAACAAATTTGAGAATCAACTAATAGTTTGAGCCATTAATCAAGCAGAAAACATTTTGCTGGTACCAGTTTTAGAGGGTTTGCTGGTTTTATGTGCTTTACATCATTGTAAATGGACATCTTTTGAGTGCAAGACGACTGATGGAACAAAACATTCACGTTGCCACCGTGGGAAATTGTGTTGGCCATTTTAAACTATTTTCTGACATTTTATCGACTAAACAACTGGGTATTTACAACTGCTCAAAAAACCTCACCAGTCACCATTAAGTGTCACTCTTGGTCATGACATATGGCCGTAGAGGCTACAGGAGTGTTTTCAGGGGTGCTTATTCGTTATGTCTTGCACTCCACTGGGATGGCCTCCTGTATCTCTCCTTTTACCATCCGGAAAGAGAGCGCTTTCGCCTGGGGTGATAACGTGAGCAGCACTTTGAAATATTCAACAAGGTATTATGTGCCCTGTAGAGGTAATTCTGAAGCCAGATAGACTTAGACAGATGGGATTGTTTGAGCAATGAGCTAGGTGGAAGTCTCCTGTAGTACGGCTGCATGTGGAGCAAATGACAGTGGAAAAGGTCTGTTCCTTCACTGCTGCTGTCCACATACCAGACACTGACGAGGGGGCTTCTTTCAGACTCAGCATGTCGGGCCTATGGAGGGCTATTTTGCCGGACAAAAATCTATTGTGCACCTAATCTCTGAAAGCGCTGACGTGCTTTGCGTTCTGTATTATCTTTAGCTGTCTGGGATCCAACCAAAACACGAAGTCTGGGACTCTTTCAGGAACCAATCTACATATCAAGTTAGATCAACAATCAGCGAGCAGCCGCACATGTCAAGGCTTATCCACACAAGCCATTGCAAGGCTGAATACACTCAATAATACAATATTTTTTACATAGGTTAGAAAAGCCTATCTAATATAGGAGTGGGCTACACTGCATATTCATGATTAACTGTTAAGCTTGGACTCCTCTTGCATACTAATGCTGTGTCGAATTTTTGGTCTGCTTGTTGATCTATTCCATAAGTCTCTAGAATGATAAAACAAGTATAGATATTGCAAGTTCACAATGGAAATTCTCTACTCTACTACATGTGGTTTCTTCTCTAGGGAGGCAGGAGAGAAATAACTCTTTTCAGACCAAACCATACAAATGGGGAATGGAAAGAAGTTATGTGGGGGGGGATTTGATGAAAAAAAGATTTTCCACGCCAAAGGATGAATAAATGCTTTTCTTTGGTTGATTTCTACTATGAACTATCATCATCATCATCCCACGTTGGAGCCACACTACAGTTTATGAGAGTCCTTCCCAGACAAAGAAAACACATGTTATGAATACACTGATATCATAAAAGATATATTCACAGGTTGGTAAAAGGAGTAAATAAAAACGCAAAAAGCTGACTGCCAGTCAGTAAAAGCTCTACTTTTAAGAGCACTTGACTGATTGAATTGTGCACAAGGGATGCTGACCTTCTCTTGACTGGCTGAGGGAAGAGGTTTGATACTTCAGCACTTCACTTAAAATACACACATGCATGCAGACACAAGGCAAATAACCATTTTGATTCCAGGCATACACGCTGTGAGGCGAAGGCCGGGGAAATACTTTCCCTTTCTTGAAAGAGGGGGAAAATACTTTTTAATCATAGTAGGGGGAAAAAAAGCAAATCTGACATGTAACATAGGGGTTGTGTGCTGAAGCCTTGATGTCAGGCCAGAATTAGGGGGTGAAAAAAAATACGAGGTTGAGAGGCCTGCCAAAGGGCACTAAACTATTCCGACTGTTCCCATTAAAAAAAAGAGCTCACTGTGAAGACTGGGTCAAACAATCACACCAACACACAAAAGGTCTTTTCCAAGCATGTTTCTGTTTTTGTCTACTGAGGCACAAGGTTAGTCGTTCTGCAAACAATGCTTTTTCTTACATGTTCTAGCACATAAATACACACGGTTTCACAAACACGCATCACTACCTTCATGCATATCGGTGCGTCGAGACTGATAAACCACATGGGAGCATGACAAATGCAACTGACAACCGGTTGGCTGAATGTCTGACCTGCTAAATACAAGCAGGAGCTGCTAAAAAAAACTAAACAGGGGGAGAGTTTGACTCTTCAAACCAACACCCTGCTGTTCTTTCAATTCCACAGTAAACCACCCTCAATGGTTGTCAGCTGTGTGGCCGTGTGTGTCTTGTGCAGTAATGTGAATCACGAGGGGAGAAACCTAGAGATTCCTCTTGGGGATGCGTGCGCATGTTGTGTGTGTGTGTGTGTGTGTGTGTGTGTGAGAGAGAGAGACAGACTGAGTGAGTCTGAGAGAGTTCACACATGATCTCATTTGCCATATATGCACTTCCACTGTTGACGGAACTAAAATTAATTTGCACTATGGTCACATCAGTGATGCAGGGGGGGGGGGGGTAACCTTTCCACACCTGCGTGGCAACAGTAGACACTTGAAGCACTGTTCCCAGCATCTTCTGTGTGATAATAGGAGTATGAGATTTGACCTTCAGTGAATATCCATCATGACAAAATTAATAGCTGCTTCTTCAATCTCTTTTGAGTTTTCTCTGCGTTAAGCCCAGACCTTTAACACGGCACACAGGGATTCGAGTTGAATGGCAAATTCTCTACGCAGTGGCATTTCTCACACTGGGATTGTGATACTTCATACAGACAAGCACTGGGGTCATTAGAAATATAAATTGGACTATTGTGCATTTCAAATCAGACCTCTCTGTTAAACCGACGCGGTAACGGACGTGTGCCTTGTCTGCGGGTATAAATCCCGAGTGAGCGACAAAGAACGCAGCACTTAAACGCATTAGCATCATTTTGACTATTTCTTTGGCATCTTCCGGGGCAATAAAGGTCAGTCCATCCTGTCCTAAAGGGGCAGGTTCTTCTTTGCACGGTGCAACGGAAGTTCACGCCGCTGCTTAAAATGCAAATTAGGGTCATTAAATATGGCGTGGAGTGGCGCGCGCGAGCGTCGAGGGCAAAGGTAAGGCTTCTGTTGCGGGAGCGGACAGAGTCGGGACCTCGGCGACCTCGCATTCCGGAGATTCCCACACTCTCAGCCTCACCTGAACCCCCCCTCAGCAGCACGCTTTCAAGGACAGTATGAGAGAAAGGTGACGGGCGGAACTGACTGTTTTCAGCCAAGTTCTTCATCCCAGCGTTTGGCTGACGACAGCGCGTGAAGGTCCCTCGAAATAAATAAAATTTAATAAAAAAAGGTGCGCGTTGTTGGCGATGACTCGGCCACGAGAGCAGGATTAGCGCTGTATTTAAGACTCGTCTCCCGCTGCGGAGGCGACCAGAGAAGTTTTTGTCTGCACGAATACGGAGAAGAAAGCTGACCACTTCTCCGTTACACCGCGAATTCACGACTTTCGGGAGTTCCAAGAGGCAGTCCATACTCCTGCTGCCTTGGCGCATATTCTTTTATTCTTCCCCCCCCCCCCAAAAAAAAAAAAAGATCCTGCAGTTAGTGAAGGAGCGAGAGAGAGAGAGAGAAGAAAGCAATTAATTACCTTAACAGGACTGTTGTAGCGCTGGCTGAGCTGCGGCGCGGATCTACATTGAACATCTTAAGTTCATCGGTAAAGTCCCGTCGGTTAGCGCCACGCATGTGGCGGAGTGAAACGCGCCTCCACGAAGCCACAGTCGAGGAAAAAGAAGACGGCCCCTCCGCTGCTCGCTGCTCGCCACCAGCAGTCCCGGGCAATGCGAGCGTGCATGACGTCAGCGGGGAATGTGGGGAAGCGGTGCGAAACTCCCGATTGGTGGCGACGGGAGCAGGGGGCGTTCCCAAAGGAGGTTCGCGTCGTTGATTTAGCCAATGAGCGCAGGGATGATAGTTTCCTTGGTTACAAATGTTGTCAGCTGTACGGAGCGATAGCGCAAGGTAAGCTATGGTTCCGTGGGTGAATGTTCATTTTAGCCGCACAGTAAAGACTCGATACTAGTCGTGTGTGTTGCATTGTATTGCTCATGTTCCGTCATATTTTCAGTTCTCCTGATTCAGTGTAGACCTAGCTCACTGACAAGATAATAAAGCTGCTGCTATGGCGTTAAACCTGCCTTTTTGTGTGTAGCTTATGGCTTTGTGTGCCCCAGTATTATTGTGACTGTTATTTCTAATTTATTATTTTGATTATTCGAGAAACGTAACCGTTAATTCATTAATCAGTTTGACTTGCTTGCTTTGTCTGCACAACAGACTAATATTCAAAACGTAGGCTTTTCAGTTTAAAAGGACCAGAAAATATATTCACACTGTAACCAAGGAATTGTGGGCATATATGCCTAGAAATTATTGAAAAGATGAATGGATTATCATATTTTTGGTCTAATCAGCTAATTGGCCAACATGTTAAGCTCTAAACTGTATCCAAAAGTTTAATGCTACATGTCCCTCTCAAGTATGGACAATCATCCTGAGAAAATCCATGACTAATGTGAGGCTGCTATTATGCCCTGAATCCAAACCGTAGCTTGCAATTTGGTGTTAATATATGAAAATTAATAATGTTGCTCTGCGTCTCAAAAAAGAAGCCTTTATATCTGCTTGAGACATGAGCACAAAATAGCAGTTATCTTCAATGGTTCCAGAACAGCATCAGTTTTCATTTCACTCAATAGATTAAATCTGTTCCTGCATACACACCAATAACCCTTAACTGACACAACAACGCCTGTGTGGCCGGAATCTTTCCAGGCTTAATCCAAAATAAACCTGTACCTGTGCAGTAGTGATGGCATAACCGAATCATGTTAGTTACTCAGTTCTTCAGTTCCTGTCCAGTAAAATTTACTTTTTTTTGAGTCAGCCGTTCATTTTTGTCAGGGGGCGCGAATGAACCTTCCTTCATTTTACTTACATACATACATACATACATACATACATACATACATACATACAGATAGATAATAGATAATATAACATGTTGTAAAATGTACATTTCATCAAAATAAGCCCTTTCCCTACTGTAATGTTCTGGTTATAAGGTTGATGGCATTAAGATATCAGTTAGCTAGCATTAACTGGTAAGTGGTAATGTCCAACCTTTGACTTTATAAAAACTATGAACAGTCTGTACAGCAATGATTTGATGTGTTGGTAACTGTTTCTATATTAGTTATGTGAATTATCTGACTCCATTATAAAGTTAATATTGTCACTAACATTAGCCATTTAAAGTTAAGTTATGTGGCAGCTTAACACATAGAATCCCTCATGTTTCAGTTTAGCTAACTAATTACATTAATTTTGCTCCACTTGGCACAAAGCTAGCCATTTTAATTATTACCAAGCAGTTAGCTAGCGCTAATGGGCCTCACAACATTACTCACTTATTTTGTCAACCTTCTTCAAAAACCTCTCGACGTCTTCAAGTTTGTCCTTTGTGCTTTTTGCCGTGTTAACGCTGCATTTACTATTTAATAAGTTAAGTCTTCTAGTTTAAGGTGGTTGGCATCCAGGTGCATTACTGCCAGCGGAACAAACAATAGAGTCAGAATTCTGAGATTAAAGTCAGAACTCGATCGACTTACCCTGTGAGAGGACTAGTTTCTACTAGTACATGACAAAGGAGTAGTTCAGTGAACGATTCACTCATGATCGACACATCACTTCTGCGGCGAAATGTTGTCTTTTAACAAGCTATGCACAACCTCTGTATTTTACCATGCACTGACTCGTCTTATTTTACATTGTAGTGCGTGCATATAGAGCTCTACAGCGATGAGTGGAAGGGATCTGCACACGTTCATTACAAACTACAGAGCAGAAGATGTGGGTAAGTCAGCAGAAATTGGGTCTGGAACCTTGCTGACTTGTGACACGCTAGCCCATCGATCTGTTGAACAGATTTGACCTGAAGCCCCCATGTTGAATTCTCCAGGAACTGTCAAGTCTTTGATGCCTTTGTCTGAGGTAGCATTGATTGTGTTTATTCACCTGCCTCTCTGAGTCACAACTGAGCTACTCAAAAGAACTATCTGACACAGTTGGCTCTCTGCTACCCCTCCACCTACCCCCAGTAATTTCTGAATTACCCATACAATCCATCCAGCCCTCAGCTGGTGCTGTTCGTCTGTCTTTACCTCTATTTCTTTCATCGCTGATGTCAGCATAAAGACTTTACTTCAGACATTAAAAGTGATGAGATTTTCAACAATTCCAATGATCCTAATTCAGCCTTATCATTTGCTTCCATCCATGCAGAAAAACTGACACTGCGGATGAAAAATGGTCTTGGCAGCTCAAAGTACAAACCGGCTGAATATAAAAGATTACAAGCCATTGTTGATGCCAAACGCCTGGAGTCTGATCTAATTGGACAAAAGGTAAATTGTTGTCATTATCAGTATCATGCCTGTGTTTAAGACAGCAATTTTATTTTTAAAAAATCCATTCCTGTTACATGTAATGGCATGCTGGTTCAGCAGAATATGAAAAAAAGAACGTGCAACAACACTATGATATAAAATGTTTTTCCAGAGAGCAAACAGGCCTCATTACCCACTACAGGAAGAGTTTGACCTGACAAAAGCCTGATTTTAATGTTAGGTGATAAATCAGCATGTCTCCAATAGCCATTTATTTCTGTTTGTCCACCTTTCTTTCTTCTCTCTTGCACACTACATACTGTAAAGGGATTTAATTCCATATAAAACAGGCATTGCATAACCTTTATAGTTTGTCCAACAACATGAAACAGCAGTGTTATCACTGCCATACACAATAGCATGACCAGTTTAATTCATTTGGCTGCCTGGGGTTTGCCTATAAAACTGTTTGAAGTTCATAGTCATCTTACTCTGAGCAGAGCAAAAAGTTAATGCTAGGGGCAATGGAGATAAGGTTGTTAGACCTGTGGTGTTTTAATTGGTAAACTGTGGCAGAGGCCTTTTAGTATCATTATGGTTGCCCGTGGCTCCTTCCAACCCTGCTCTCTGCATAACCTAGATATGACGGGCTATGTTCACGTTCAGTTGCCCTGCTGAAAGGCAGGCTTTCTGAGCATCTCCCACTGATGATGTGATAGAGGGTAAATAAATGACCATGAGTTGCCTCAAGCATGGGATCATTTTTGCTCTCCAGGAAGGGATGGCAGCGTTAGTAGATACTAAAACCTTACATTTTTGCCTATTGATAAGATTTATTTTCTCAGCAGCACTGTGTAAAAATGTAAATACAATATAAAAAATGGACTATCAGAGAGAAAATACATTTTATACAAATATTCAACAATGAACATTTCAGTGTGAGAAAAAGAGATACAGCTTAGCCAATACTGATACTAACTAATAACTAATTCTACTATCTTGGCCCAATTAGAAAATATTAAAGTTCATAATTGGAACACCACAATCCTGTGGGAGAGTCTTCACAGATTAATTGCTATGTTGTTATACATGCTCATATGCATGATGCATGATCTAATTTTTAAGATCTAGGTTAAAAAATAATAGCATATGATAAACAAGCAAAATACCAACACACAGCTCAAAATGAAATAAATTGAAATCGAACAAGAGATTTGAATTTTAAAAAAATATGTAGACGTACATAATGTTTAAAGGCTTTTCCCACCCATCGTCCACCCGCTTATTTTGTCTAATTAGGCTCCTTTGCAGGACTGTTTGGGCATGTAGGTGACTGAGCTTGATTGACGTCTCTCTGACCCTCCTGTTCATTTTGTTGCACCATAAACGAGTGGACCTAATGTAATTCCATTATGGCTCCACTCAACATCACCCTGACCAGAGGTCTAATCAGCCAAAATAAGTGGAAATGCTCGTGTTGGTGTACAGATAACATGACATCATATTTTCAATTTGATGTAATCTGAGAGAAAGAATAAAAAGCCAGTTTTTCAAGCAGAGCCCTATAAAAGCTGTAAAATACAATACCCTTTTCCCAATTTTCTTATAGAGGACCATGCCATCTTTTCATAGAGATACAATAGACCTTTTTCACAGGAGACATTTTGACATATCACAGTAGGAAAATCACAGGTGTAAATTATAAAATTTATGAGGGGAGGGAGAGCCATGCATCTACACAATATCTCCATAGTCAAGTACAGATATGGTTTTTGACTCTATTATAGTCTTCTGACTAGCAGAGGAGCATCATAACGTGTTTCCATAAAAATTCATTTTTGACTTTCAACTCTCGTGTTCCATGTGGATCATAAAAAAAAGTGTGTTGTCCAGCCAGATTGTCAAATGTTAATGTCTACATTTTTCTTATATGGGAGCCCTGAAGTATTATGCAGAGATCTTGAAATGCCACACATTTGTTTATCAGTGTCACGGTTGCAGTTGACTGATAAGAGATATCTGAAAGGCATCAAATTCAGTCTGTAAATCTGCAAAGGCTGGATTAAGAGATGACATATAATATGAGATATAAAATGGTTTAATGTGCATAAAAATGTAGATTACAATGTGGAGTGGCAATACATGGAATAGAAGCATACCATAAATCAGTTTGATATGAGTAATAAAAAGGTGATGCTCAATTAAATGGTGGAAATGTCTTTTCTTGTTAAAATGTGAATGGGAATCTGACTGGACGCTATGGTTTAATAGTTAATATAAGATCGATTAGGGTGGATAATATTGGTTTAGTTTTATTTGGCACAGTGAGACTAGAAAACAGTTGAAATAAGATTTAGCCCCAGGCACAATTTTTGTAGTTCAGCTGAGTTATTAGACAGCCAGTCCAAATTAAGATCACCTACGATACATACACTGCCTGGATGAGGCATGGGATAACATCAGTTTTCCCTTTTTCTTTCAGAGCAGCACTAGTTTCAGACTGAGCACTGCTGACTTCAATAACTATAAAAATGGACATCACCCTGAGGGCAAATGTCATTGACAATATAGTCAAACGTCTTTTGCAACAACACTAGCAGCAACTTATCACGTAGCTAGACAGTCACGACATAAATCATCACCATAACTCCTTTAGAGTTCCTATTGATATGAAATAGATTGAACCCATGTATTAGTTATGTGAGATTTTCTTTTGTGCAATTATCTGAGCCAGTGGCCTGTGTATAAAAACACTGATAGAAGACAATGAATCGCTGCACTGAGAACACTTGTTCTGTGTTGATGAAATAGGAAAACAAATAAGAGTAGATTAAGATTTCCACCTCCCCCCTCCTCTCCTAATAACATGCCTCATGCGTGTCATGCGTGTTTACTTGATTATTTTAATTTGCCGCTGTTTATTTTGCTTTCATGCTTTAGCAGTGATACTGTTTCAGTTGAATTACCTAAGTTTATGAGCCTCTTGCAGACACAACAATACTAATAAAGGCTGAAGCAAATGCCTGTATGAACATATCCCTTATGTGCAGAGTGAAAGTGTACAACTTATCCTTAACTATAGGATACAAAAATGACCTCTTTCATTTTTCACCATCCTTGGTTTATAATTGTTATGCTGTATTGCTTTTTCGTAAATGGTCCAGATAATTGATGCATTAAGGCACTCCAGATTCAGGTTTGTCCAGATGAAGTTAATTATTTGTAGGAGGAATTAAATGTCATGGCTAAAGTGTATTTAAAAGCAAACACTCCAGCTATTTGCTGGATTATTTCCTAGGAAACTGTTTACTCCTGCTGTGCATTAAACCTCGTCTTATAGGTTCAGAAGACTCGCTGTGCTGCCAAGGCAACCAAGGAGAGCTCCATATTACGGCAGCACAGACAGGTGTGGAGCAGAGAGTGCCCCAGGCTGCAAAAGGCTGAGTAAGAGCCCCCTATTACTCCCTGTCATTATCTGCTGCAGTTTTCTGAATCTGCTATTACACCACGCAACCATTCCACTTAAGCCCCATTGAGCCCAGACAGGAAGCTACACACAAAAAATGGGGTGTACAGAGGGGAGACCAAAGTAAGCCCAAAGAGAAAAAATGTATCAGTTAGAAAACGAAAAAGAAAAAGAAGGAAGGATTTAATCTGACTTTCTTGCAGTGATGACATTGAATTAAAGGATGAGAAACAGCTATGTGGGGACAGAGGGGTACACTGAATGGAGGAACACTCTCCCTCTGCATGCTGAGGCACAAGTGTGGGACTGGGGCCCCATCGGTGTCATGCCTCGTGAAGTGAGAAGGGCTGTGTTAGCTCTGGGGTGCAGCTTGTTTGGCTGCATAATGACTGTCTGAGCCACCCAAGGTTAATGATGTACACAAGCGTGAGCCTCGGTAATGAACCTAGTTATAAAGATGTGCCACTGCTTGCAACTCTCTACACATCTAGTTTCATTACCTTGGGATTCAAAAGCCAACCTGTCAAATGGGAAAACAGGCAAGTGTATCTCTATGGTTACTCTTCCTTTTTTCACAATCAGGTCAACCCCTGGGCCAGTTAGTAAGAAGTAAATAATTACTGCAACACACTCCATGGGCCTGTTAGTGTGATACATCATGTCCCCAATTTTTGTCAAAGATAGTGATATTGTGTGATAGTCAGATGGAAGGATAGGCCTTGTCCCCATCCCGCCCACATAACTCCAAAATGAATCATAGCAGTAGTATGCAGTGGTGGAAGGTAACTAACTATATGTATTTAAATAAATTTTGTGGTACTAGTACTACTACTACTATTTGAGTAATTAAATGTATTGCAACTTCATACTTTGTACTACTTCACTTCATTTATTTGTTCTCTGTAGTAGTAGCAGTAGTTTAGTCATGACTTATTTAGCAAATTCAGATTATTTATACAAAATATAATCAACAAATAAATCATTATGTATTACTATAGTTTAAGCTACCAAGCAGTATACAAAGCAGTTAAAAAGCTATAATTCTAATGCGATCATTTTTAATATTTGATGGTAATCTGGTGGGGAGTACGTAAACAGTAGGCTAGTTTGCTCAGGGAATGAAACCTAAATGCATGTAGGGTAAGAAGACCAGAAGCTCTTTGGCAGTATCCTGGTAGCTAACGTTGAACCAATTGCCAATATCGTTTTGTCTTTACTGGTGAGCCAATGTTGTATTATGTTAATTGTTGCTAATTGCTAAATTAACTAATGTAATGACGTTGTATGTAACATGGCTTTCTCCATTTCTCATGAAACAGGGAGAAGGCTGAGAATGACACCCATGATTTTCTAGAGCAGATCAAGCCAAATGGTAGAACAGACACTGCCATCTTCTCACTTCAAGATTATGGTAAATAATACTAACAGGTTTTATATAGTATTAGTAACTGTATCCCCATCGCTGTCTGCTGTTTATGCTGTACTAATATGTGTCCTTTCGTGTCTGTGTTGGGGTTTAGGGAAGCTCCTAGAGAGGGAACGGGAGGCATTCAGGATAGCCACTGTGGAGCCTGTTCATCAGCTCAAGGATGATCTGTGCTTCAGGCTGCGTGAAGTACAACCTCAGCAGCTATCTGCCCATCGATCAAACTGGGAACAAGTAATACAACAGGTATCTGTGTGACATGTCTGAATGTCTACTGTGGTCATCGCAATAACTTTGATAAAGGCAAGCCTCAACAGAGCTAAATTTGTAGGAAGCTAGAAGAATGGCAACATTTCTAAATCTAGCTCGAAAAATATATTTATATAGTCTTTTACTGTACCTGGTTCAAAACTTCAAATGGTTCAGTTTTTGAGAATATGTGCGTCTTACAAGTCATGCTCCTCTGTTGTTAATGAACCATTTGGGAGTATTTCATCCCATCAGTACACTCAAAGCCCCCAACAATAAACGTTTAAACCCCCCTGCTTGTTCACACAATGATCTCAGCGTGCACACAGGGTTGTATTCACTGTCCATTAATCTCTTGTTTGTTAGATATCCACAGTCCCTAAGTCACCAATTCTGCCTTTGACTCTGAGAGGCTTTTTGCAAGATCTAGAGACGAATGGGGAGATTATGGAGTAAGCAGGGGTCTTTAAAGACAGACCATACTTGGAATGAATGTCTGCCAGCCATTTTGTCTCCTCTGCGTGGCTCACTCATGCTTGTTTCTTTCCCATGACCCTCTACTTTTGTTGGCCCATAGTCCCTAGCCATCTGATTGCATGGGCACAATAGACCCCCCCCCCCAAGTCTTTTGTCCATTTCTTATTTCACGTTTCTTCACTCTCTGACTCACAACAAATTCAGCGAGAGATCCCCTTCAGGTGCTAATAATTACACTTCCATCCCTGAGTGTTTTACACGAAGACTAAAGAGTCTAAATAAAAGGGCACTCTGTTAAGTGCTACTTTACAAAAGGGAATCAAAAGGTACAATAAGAGTAAAATTTACCCCATGCCATGTTTCTGTCTGTTATAGACTGAATTGTTTTGACACTACACATTATCATGTTGTTTTCAATATTTTCCATATTTAATAGAGTTAAATTAAAGCTGAAGCTGTGAGAATTGCACTGTTTATTTCTATAATTTATAATGGTCACACTGTATTTCTCCTTAACCATTCATTTTGTGCAGTGTGTGACATTACGTTTTTGTACTGGGTGGGGTTTCCCTTAGCTGTGCTTACTGACATTAACATATAAAAGAGATTATGCAGGTTACCAACTAGACAGACAAAGCTAAGATCACTCTCACATACACGTTAAAATTGTCCATCCATCATATCAATTATTTTACATGTTGGTTATCTGGGTAACAGCTGCAATGGCATTATGGGAAGCAAAGCAGGAATTCTGCATGGTGCTCCTTCTCTAACTGGAAGATATAGTTCTTCCAATGTGTCCTCTGCACACAAGGACCATGAACCTGCTAAAATATCCCATGCTTTTCTGTTATATCTGCATCTCTTGCTGTCTTTGGCCATATATACTTTTACCTTTATATCACCGATCACTGTACTGTATATGCTTTCAATTTACAGTAGGGGTCCCCATCTTTATCATGCACGAATCCCATCCAGGCTGATAGCACCTGTGTGCATATAAAACCAATGTGATCACTCTTTGATGGTCAATAACAAGGTGCTGGAAAGAGACTAAAGGAAACTGCGATGTCTTGAGATAGCCTTTTCTGAAGCAGAGAAACAGGCCTGATTATTTGATAAGCATTGTCTCCGTTTCTAACTAGCTGTTTTCCTCCTCCTGATATCTAGCATCTTGGGAAATAAGCAGTTACTGATTACTTGCTATTACTGAATCACTTTGATGATAATTCTTCGGAATCTGGACATCTTGAGAGAACAAGGGAACCAGTGCTGTTGATTTGAGCAGACATGGCATAATGAGAGGGAAGAAAGGGTTACAGCCAATAGCTGTGATCTCTTGAGTCTCTTGAGTCTTCTTTGTGTAGCCCAAGAGTCCCAAATCTGTTTAGGCTGTAAGAGGTAGAAGAACAGAGTCTTTCTCAAAGCAATATTGATATCAGAGGAATTCCTGGATAGTCAGGGAAATATGTGGACATCTTTTTGCCCAAAACAATTTATTTGATAGTAAGGTGACAGTTGACTGGTGACTTTCCCTGGATAAAATAAGGTAAAACTGTGCTACTGTCATGTTTATTTTCTAAGCCGGTATTTTAGACATGATTTTAAATGTGTTTATCCTTGAATTACCAGATAGCCTTTGTGAAAGACCAGCAAAGTGACATAAACGCAAAACTTCATGCAGAGTACCTGTCCTTGGAGGAAGAGATCATTGGCCTTGGCTTAGAGGCAAGTTTCTCACTGCTTATTTTAGAGAACCTCCTCCTGTTTCAGCAAATCACCAGTTGCAATTCTGTATTACAGCTTACACTTGTGCTTAAAAAGTGTTCGCCACAGTGTGTCACAGAAGCATACAGTACTGTGCAAAGGTTTTAGGCAGGTGTGAAAAAATGCTGTAAACTAAGAATGCTAACTAAAATATGTTAATTGATGAAACTAAGCTATTAACACTTCCATTTTTGAAAACATTCTTAGTTTAAAGCATTTTTCACACCTGCCTAAAACCTTTGCACAGTACTATATGTCTAAACATTTCATTACGTATCTCAAAAATGGCCCTGTTGTCCTCTGCAGAAATGTCTTACTAGTACTTCAGATAATCTGGTGAGCATGGAAAGCATTCCAGAGGAGGTTTTGGATTCAGACTGCCCTTACCCAGAGCTGAAGGACTCCCTGATCCAGGCCTTCCACTCCCTGTCAGAAAGGTACCAGAGCAGGCTGCTGCATCTCCAAGAGCAACTGCAAAGAACTGACAGGTAGGCCTGAGGACAACTAAAGTTCAGCTTTGCTTCTTTTCATAATTCTAAGTGCTTACACATTGATTGAATGAGAAATTGTTGTAATTTTGCAGCTAATATGAAATAAGTGTATTCAATATCTTACTCAGTCTTAATAGAAATAGGCTTTTAATGATTTTCAGCCATCCAATTTGATGAATGCATGTATAGGCAGAACTCCGGTGTAGCTCTGCAGATCAAGTTGAAAGATTACAAACTCAGCAGGACATCAACAGCATATAGAGGCACAATCATTTCACTCTCCAGAAGTGAACTGACAAGACAAGTCTTTCTCACCAGGAGGTTTATTATATCAATGTCTCAAAGCCACTTCATATCTTGGTTTTTATTTCCATATGGTTGCTATATAGCACTTCAGCGTAGTATGCAATTTATCAATATGTAACCTTTAGAAACAAAGTGATGGGAAACTATGATCATGTATTTTCTGAGTTGGAATCTGTTTCAGGTTCTTTGGCTGGTGTGCAGATGACCACCAACGCTTCCAGTTCACTTTGTCTCAGTACACTCATGACATACCCAACCACAGAGCACTCTACATGGACATGCTGCAAAGACTCTTCCCTCAGAAATCTAGACAAGAACTGGTTAGTACTTTTGCAAAACATGTTAAAGAAAAAGATTGGTTTAGTTGTTTATTAAATAGATCAACCACGTTTATCCAGTAGAAAAGATGCAATGAATGCCCAGTAAATACACAGGCATGCACACACTGGTCGGTCCTGGCCTGAAATAGTCACCTGAACACACACACACACACACACACACAGATATAAAAATACTAATGATAACGATAATTATTGCAATATTATTTTCCTCAAAATAAATGTAACAAATGTTTGATATAATTGCACCTTGAACGCTAGTTGCTAGCTGCAATTAAACAAGAAGAAGGAGGAGAGGAAGAGGAGCTTTAAAAAGACTTTCATTTATCAGAAACAATTTTGATAAACAATTGTTTTAGTTAATTTTTCAAGCAAAAATATTTCCTGCTGTTTCTCTTATATAATAGTAAATGGAATATCTTTGGATCTTTGAACTGATGGTCTGACAAAACAAAACATTCACCTTGGACTCTGGGAACATTTCACTATTTTATGACATTTTATAGACTAAAGGACTAATCGAAAAAGTATTGGGTCTAGCATCCTGTGGGATAAATTCTGGGCACTGCTGCCCACACTGCTCTTTTAATTTCTCTCCACGATTGTACTGCACACAAAATGCACACAAATATGCCCCACTTCCATGGATGGACACACATACTGCATATTCATGCACTTCCACACACACCCATCTAAAAATGTAACTCCCTTCCCCCGTCTGAAGCATCCCTGCAGTGTGACGCCCAGGCTCCCTGATCAATGTAGCTCAGTAGCCTGAACCGAGCAGACAGACACACCAATAAGCCTGGACAATGATCCGCTCAGCACGCTGCAGGATGTGCCATGTCATCCACAGTGGACACCTTGCTCACGCCACCGCCTAGCATCGTCATGACAACCGCCAGCCCCGCTCTCCTCCCTCACCTGCACCCAGAGACCTGTCCTCATATCAGTTCCAGCTGGGTGCTGCATTTAGAGCTGTGATTGTTCAGCCTTGGGGGGGGGGGGTCGCAACATGTGATTCTCCACACTTTTCACTTCCTCAGAAACAGACCCAGAGTTGATGTAGTGCTGACTCCACCTAGTTCAGCTATTAGTCATAATTAAGACTCTGAGCCTATGGAGTTTTGGCTCCATCAAACATAAATTGAAAAAAGAATACAGTCTGCTGTGGGCAAATATTTCCTTTGTATTAGTTGTGTGAAAAATATTTCCCATTGCTCCTGCAGACTTATGGGGCGATTGGAAATTCTATATAGCCCTTTAATTACAGAATTGTTTCTATGGAGTCAGCATCTAAGCTCTAAGCTTTTCTTTTGTGGGTTTCTCACTTCAGAGCGTTGAAGGCTCTTCCTGATTGAGCCTTAATATTTTGCTCACCTGCCATTTAGTTCCATCTGCATGCAATCATTTCAGGATGATTGCATAATTTTCTGTTGCTTTTGTCAGTCTTTAAATTCTAATGCAAGACAACGCTGTTTTATGGCTAGATAGCAGGTGTGATATATTACCACAGTTAAAGGGTTTGTGCAGTGTAACAATCTAAGTGCCTTGGTGATAAATCCGCTCCTATGCTCTCTTCAATTGCTTGCAGTATTCGCTGTTTTGAAGATTTTCCCATATTGGGAGGTGAGATTGAGAAGAACAGTTTGAGCGAGAACCTTTTTTGCAAGTTTTACTTTATGCTTTGTATATACAATTCTAAGTTCTTTCTTTGATTTTGCAGAGAAATATCCAAAGTAAAATAGAGGAGAAGCAAAGGTTTTAGAGAGTTACATTAGTGACATTTAGTGACATTTACTTGCTTTGCTCTCTTAATCCCAAGATATATGAGCAAAATAATTCCTTTCAGCAGTTTGTCTGACCATGACCTGCAATTGCAATTCAAGTATCATTGTCTCAGTAAAGTGCCACTTTATGTTATATGTACAAGTATGTGGACCTGTTTCCTGTGCTCCTTTAGCTGACCTAAAGTAGAACTAGTGTCTTTGTTTCACTATCAAATGGTGGTACTCCAGCTAGCTCAGAGTGGATATCTCCCTCTGCTGGATGGGGCTGTTTATTGTCCATTATGACTTACTGTCTGATGGCCAACTGAGTACCAGCAGGATTTCAGAGTTCTGCCCTCATAATGTGCCATAGTAATAGTGGAAATAATTCTTAATAAGTCTTCGTGGAGACAGCACTCCGCAGAGGGAATGTGGATGCAGCTTCTAAACTATATGTCATGCCGCTTTAAGTGTGCACTGCAGACACAGTGCAGTACTTCCACATGCATACTGTATGTGATGCATCCATGCCTATGTGCGAACACATATTGCATGACAAGTGCACGCATGCATACACACCGAACTGTGTTCATGCTCACTCACTTCTAACAACACAAGGAGGGCAAGGGTAGTGAAGGAGAGGACGAGGAAAAGAAAGTGAAGAGCAAAAGGGTGGATCTTCCTCAAGTTCTAAAGTTGTGCATTAATAAACAGGATTTGCTCGACTGCCTCTGGCACTTATGTTCCGTTGGCAGGTCTGTCAGCTCACTCATTTTTAATAAAACCAGTCAGCCGTCTAATGCCTTCCCACCATCAGTTAGCCGCTATTAGCCCATAGATGAATATCATTCCCTCTGTTCCAAAGAAGCAGCCAAGTGATGCAGCCTCTGTGAGTGCTGACACAATGATGAATAGCTACAGGCATCCCTCACACAGAAAGGAACTGTTTTCCTTCAGGACATTTCACAGCCAGGAGAGAGGGACCATTTTATACACCAGCAGAGCTAGTTCTGACACAGAGTTTTCCCTATGGTCCTGCTGTCATTATTATAGACAGTACATCATGCAGGGGTGTTGTGGATTTCTGTTTGCATGTCATCAATTTGGCAACACTGCGTTGCCATTTGGGCCGCAGTATTTCAGTCTCGCACAATGTATTCTCTACATTCCTCTTTCAATTTTTTGCCTTAAGTGATGCTTTTTGTTTAATGATTGTAAGAATAACTAATACATTTGACCAGTAAAGACACAAGCCTTTGTCCAACCAGTGCCTTCTCCATGCATGTTGTTCCTCCAGATGGAGCATGAACGTGTGTGGGACTGGCAGCGTTTCACCCAGGCACAGCTGAGAATGGTGACCCAGCAGTGGCAACGGGACCACGAAGAGCTGCAGGCCAGAGCCCTGGTCACGCTGCAGGAGGCGAGACGTGCCCACCAGGAGGAGCTGGAGCTCAAGAGAGACCACCAGCATCAGGAGGACATCTGCTCGCATCTCAGAGAAAAGGTTAGTGTCTGGTATACCTTCACACCAGGAGCTTTCGCTTTTCAGGAACATTTATAACTTTATGAAACGGCAATTTTTATGTTGGCAATTATATTACAGTCCTGTGCCTCAAGCCCATATTTAATCCCTGCAACAAGTGAATCTATTACTTGTTAATTGTTCTGCAGTTTACCCAGTATGAGCTCTCCATGATCTACTTCTACACCATTCTTATTTATAAGGCACACTCACATCTGCTGGTGGGATGGACACAATTGAGCTGTTTTCCAGCATATGTTTGGCATGACATCCTTTTCTTGTATCCTTTTCCAACTATCACATGTGTGGATGGGATAGTTTTTGTGAAAGATGTTTCAGGGACCAGACAGGCAGCACTCTCTACTGTTCTTACTGTACAGTATATCTGCTGACAAGGCTGCATATTACACCAGGCTGCCTGACAGCGTCTCTCGCTATAGCTGCCACTTGGGATGGGCTGTGAATGCAAACAAGCTAATAAGGATCTCGCAAACATGATGTTGCTGTCTCTGAGGGGTGCTAGTTCACATTCACACAACAAACAAGTTACTCAAGTGAACAAATCCATGTGTTGATGCAGTGCTGTACAAATTCAATTTGCTTTGCCTGCCAGTTTTTAAATAAAATGGTGCTCATGTCCTGTGGCTGATTTAGATAACAAGACAGACCTCTACTGAGGGAGGTGGGGTGGGGTGTGGGCCATCACCACTGACTCAAGTTTTGTCAAATAACAGTACCTATCAACAAAGAGGGGGCAGAATGCTGGTTTAGTGTTTTGCACTGTTGCTTTGCAGGAACAAGGTTTGCTTCCTGTGGAGCACATTTTCACCTCCCTAATATTAATTAATAATGTCTCTCTTTTCAGTCTTTTTCAATCCAAATGTCCCCAGATTTAGTCTCTTGTGGACATGTAATACTACTCTGCGGGGATACCAGTCCATCTTAGGTCCTAATTTACAGTTTAAGAAACAGGAACTCTTTGTTAATTTGTAAATGTGCACATATTCCACTGTATGTGACGAACACGAGAGGTCAACTAACTAACCAACAAGCCTACTCAAGGAGAAAGGTGCCGTGAAGTACATACAATACATTTAACTGGACTGATTTCACTTTATCCTTCACTGTGCTGTCATTTACTACTGGTGTTAGTGAAGAAGCAAATTCAATGACAATAATCACTTCTCATTCATACAGCTGCAGTGATTGGCATAATAAAATTGGGCATCACAGGTTTTTTATTGTAGACAGCAGTATATATCTGAAATCTCCTTTTTAATATATTTCTTAAAACATCAGGTGCCTTTGTCTTTCAGTATAGGAAAATATGCATAAAGTACACACCTCTGACTATGGCAAACATATTTCTGAGTTTTGTTTTCATGGCTCTCTGAGGTAATAAGAAAAATAAAATCACAGACATTTTCATTCCCATGACTTTTCCACATTCACGTTTTTTGTTTATGCAGTGCAAGTGCGTGTATTTGAGTTTGTGTGGAGGCTCAGATGGACGCCTGTTTGCATCCAATCTTCCTTTCCACTGCCTTTATCATCCCAGCACAGCAACACAGCGGCAAGACGATGGATTCTCCTCCCCGTTGCATCTGCTTCTTTAAAGCTTTGTTTTCTGCAGCTGCTCCCTTTGACCCATCAAATCTCTTGACTCTACTGTGAGTCATTCACCCCTCTTGAGATCAACTCCCTTTCCACACTCTGAATTTTGTTCCTATTTCATTATGTGTGCTGTATAGTCTAATATGATTTAGTAGCAGACTGGTGCAATGTAGCTGGCAGGCCTCTTCTAAATGTATCAAAATAGATATTTTGTGGCGGACTCGTGGTCACCATCATAGCCCATCATTTAAGAGCAAGAGTTGTTTAACTTTGCTTTTCTGCATAGTGCATTATACTGTACATACAGGGATACTTGTACTGCCAGCCGTACTTCTGCAGTTAGGGGGAAAGTTACATGGAAAGCTCAACTAACTCAACTAAAAAGAATGTGATTTGATTAAAAATGTAGCCACAGTAAATGGAATCCAAAGTAATGGATAAATGGTTAAAATTGTTAGCTAAAAGCAATGAGTGAATGGGTCAAATGGTTAGCTTAAACTAATGGATAAAATGTTCAGATATCTAAAGTTACATTTAAAGTAATATTGTATGTTGGTTATATTAAAAATATTGTTATTAATATTGTTGTGACCATTGCCGCAATTGATAGTTTTAACAAATATTTGATAAGAAAAATGAAGGCACGTTTATCTTTTTACCATGTTTATAAGGACTGCTCTTGCCTAGAACAGTAATTTACTTAGTTGACAAGGCTGTGTACTGCCAACTCTCTTCTGAGGCATGTGTGGTGGGAAGATATCCAGGGTAATTGATTTCAAAGTTAGATGGTACCCCTCCATTTTGGAAAGGGCAAAGCTGTCACGCAGACCACAGCTTCTTCTTGAGAACCACAGGCTGGCCATGCAAAGATGACTGGCTGGATTCATGTGTCTGGACACACATGATATTACTTATCATCAGTGACGGCTGGTCGTGATATTGGGTGGGGGGGCTGGCAAATGCATTACACCCATCAATAGTTTGCGCTGCAGCAGCATCATATCCGAGATTCCAAGTTACAGCAACAACACTTTATATCTTGTTATAACAAGTGCTCTAGAATAACACTATAGAAGTACTCACAAGAAAGGCCTGGTGCCAAAAAACTCTGAATCTCTCTTGCTTTCTTTCTCTCTCTTTCTCTCATGACTATCTCAGTACATATTAGCATATGCCATTTTTAACAAAAAATGTATTTTCAAGAATGTTGGAAGACTACATAATATATCAGAATGCTCCATTGTGTAGTCTACAAAGTCAGAAAAGGGTCCAGCTAGAGATGCACTACAAAACATGTTCCAGCTGTAACGACTGTCCAGGGACACTGCAACTGTTTTTAATTTGTTTTCTAATTCATATGGCTGTAGCTTCTCCCTCTGGAGTTTTTCGAGTCCCACCACAGTTCTGTCCACTAACGGGGAGTAACAGAGAAATCACTGCACGATCAGTGAGGCCCTGAACACGTCGTAGACGTGTACTTGGCAACCTGTGTTTTTGACAGGTGATCAGCTAACTGGCTAAATCTAAAAAAGAAATTTGATCAAGGAGGTTCTGAAACACGCTTTGCTGGAGTGAAGTCGGAGATTTGTCGGACCCCCGCAGAGCTTGTATGCCCCACAAATTCAGTCCACAATCCGTGACAGTGGAATGCCTGTTTGTCTTTACCAGCTTGTTGTGTCTCTGCATAGCGATGCAGTGGCCCTCATCAAGTTGACGGGCGATGTTAACCCAACATTACCCAACATTGATACAGTAGCTTTACTGACAGCTTAAACTTACGATTTTGTCTTTTTGTGTTATGTCATCATCGTTTGGACCCTGTACCCCCTGCCTCTTCTCCCTCCCCACTCTGTCACAGCTCTGTAGCACCGCACTGGCTGTCATTGGTCAAAAGTCAGCATCTCTGGGCTGAATGAATTTAGCCCAAATGCTCAGCAAATCATGGGGGCGTGCCACGACACCTGATTTTTTTCATCTTTGTAAATAATACTGCATTACAGTTCACATTTAGCTTACATTAGTTAGTAAAGCAGTATGTATGACAGTTGAATATATCCTGCAAGAAATATATCCTGCATAATAGCTTGTGAAAGGATTTCCTAGTTCATTTTGTATTGTGTTCTATAGTCATTTGTATGACACCAATACAGAGGAGTGGTGGTGTGGAGATGTTGTCTTGGACAGGCTCTCTTCATTTGGAGAATGAATAAAGTACTGAAGTTCAAGCAGAGTTCTCATCTAAGAGCACCACTTCAAAAAAGGTGCATCTCACGACAGTCTTTTTACCCAAAGTGTTCACAGGGCACTGACACGCCCTCACAGTATTTACTAAAACACTTGGCTGCTGTTTGTTTATTTGGTGCACTCTATGGGTTAGGGTTAATGGAGCATGATGAGACATTGTTTTGGCAACTGGCATATCCAGAGCAAACAAAGGATTGGAAATGGACTGGGCTTGAAATGGCCGATAAACTATCTATCAAAAATAAATAAATAAATAGAAAATCCTGAATCGAAACTGGAGCAAGCATGATGAAAACTCTAAACCTACATCAAAGACAATCTTCCTATACAGGTCTGGAGAATAGAGCTGGACATCCATGACATGAAACACATCTGGCCTGCTGTGTACATGTGTATTTGTGCTGACCTACCTGTGTCAGGCACATCTGTGGGCCTCATGATGCGTCTGATCTGCTCCATAGACTGCAGGTCGGGAGAAAGACCTGTGGGAAACACAATGACACAAAGCATCACCGTTTGTAAGTATCTTCATAAAGCTGCCGGTATTAACACATTTCAGCTAAGCTTTAAACTTGCTTTGACCCATTTACTTCTCATTTGATGAGTAAACAAAAACACTGAAGGTCCATGAACTTTATCCTTCACTATCACTTTTCATATAAGCAGTGACAGGAAAGCACTGAGGTTTGACGGGCAGCTCTACAGTGTGCCCTGAGGACAAAACAAGTGAAAAATCAAGGATACAAACTTCCAAATCACAGGTATCCCACGGTCATGAAACTCCCAGAAAGGTTATGACATTAGAAAAACAGTTTGTTTAAAATATGGTCACATAAATCCCCAAAACATGTCCAACGTTAAGCGAAATACATTCCTTGTATTACCAATTTAAAATCTAGTGCTGCTAGTACTAGTACATGAAACTACTAGAACATGATACACATTGGCGTATGTAGCTAGTTGGTGGCTGGTGAGGTGCGGACACTCCCACATCCCAAACTGGATTTGGGATGGGGGGGGTGAAAAACTGGTATGTAGGAAATGAACTTGGAAAACTGACACACAAAAAAAAAACCTGTAACTTCTATGCATCGTTACTTTTAAGTTGATAAATGTGACAAATGCTGACATTCACTTAATCCAAAGCAAAATTTGTGAAGAATCTATCCATCTATATCTATCTATCTACCTACCTACCTATCTATCTAAACCCCCCCCCCCATCCCCCGGGCAGAAAATAGTGCAGCTGTTCAGACGTCGCTCAAAATAGTATTAATACACAGAAAGAAAAAAAAGGCACAAGCATGAAACAGCATAACACAATTCTCACAATAGGTCAGTCCTTCTCACCATAGCTTCACACTCCCAATACCTCTTCAATGTCCCCCTGTCCAACAAAATCCAAAAACATTTCACATATGTTGTAAAACTCAGAAGCTTTCTTTGTAACTATATAAGTGAGTTTCTAAAGAGCCAAACTTGATATTAAATTGTTTAACCAGAGGCCAAGCAAGGGGCCACCAACATTTTTCCAGCACAGGGCAATGGAACGCCTGGCTTGCAGTAGGCAAAGATCAATCATTGTTCTTTCTCTCTTGGATAGAGAACAATTGTCTGGATAAATGCCTAGTATACACAGCTTAGGATTCAGAGGTACTGCAGACATGGTCATTTGAGCGATATAGTGTGTTACCGACACTCCAAAATCTTTGAATCTCCCCACCCTCCCGCAGGCAGTGATATAAAGTACCTTGATTGCCATTGCACTTATAGCACAGATTTGGAATATTAGGGTCAAATCTATTTAACTTCACAGGCGTAATGTACATTCTCATTATGCCATAATATGTGCCATAATATTAATAATATTCCATGCTACATTTTTGCTACAGTGCCCATCTCAGGGCAGATCACACTCCAGTAAGAGCCTCATTATTGTGCCCTATGATTTCTGTATAGGACTATATAGGATTACTTAAATAAAGTTGGGGAAATGGTGTAAAACATTATGCAAATGTTTTGAAAGTGTATTGGTAAAAATGTGTGGCAACCATGAAACTATAAATGCTGCAAATATAAAAAACACAAATACAAATGTGCACCCAGTGCAAACTACCACCCACAAACATGCGGTATCCAATTTGTCAACATGAATACCTCCGTGACAGCAGAAGATCTTTTCATCCACAATGGCGGCGATGGGCAGGCAGTTGAAGCAGTCGGTGAACGTCTTCCACAGTTTGATGTTGAACCTGCGTTTACCTGCAAAAATCAACAACACCGTGAATCTGGAGGTCTCATGGCACAAAACCGTAAAAGGCTGTTTGAAATATTTATACAACCTCAGTCTTGACATAGTGGGTCCAACTGTCCTAGAGACATGTTTCATTGATAGGTTTGTCATAAATCCATGATTATTTGAGTTCATACAGTCACTTAAAATGGATTTATGTAATATAAATAAGATGTTAAAAGGTTAATTGTAAAATTTGTGTCTAAAGTATACCACCTTAAAATAATTGCTGGTTAAATACACTGCCTGGCCAAAAAAAAAGTCACCACCTGGATTTAACTAAGCAAATAGTTAAGAAAACCACTTATCAGTGAGGCTAATCAGAAAAAAGACTTCAATTTGCTAGGGAGCATAAAGATTGGACTCTGGAGCAATGGAAGAAGGTCATGTGGTCTGTTGAGTCCAGATTTACCCTGATGGCACAGGCATATTCCAAGATGACAATGCCAAGATTCATCAGGTTCAAACTGTGAAAGAGTGGTTCGGGGAGCATGACAAATCATTTTCACATATGGATTAGCCTCCACAGAGTCAGACAGACAGACAGAGAGACAGATAGTGAGAGAGAGAGCGCTCAGTGCATGATGCACATCCCGGCAGTCTAGGCCTATAGCAGCATAACTAAGGGGGGGCTCAGGGTTCGCCCAGGTAACCCCTCGAGCCACTTACTTATTTGCTTACCGTAGTTAAATCTAGGTGGTGACTTTTTTTTGGCCAGGCAGTGTATATAGTGCTTTTTATGCAAGGCTGTTTTTCGGTTCACATGACCGAAGTTTAGTTAAGCGCTTTTCCATGGCATTATGGGTAAGAGACAACATGGATGCTCAGAAAAGACATACAACCCCAAAATAACCATATTCTGCATGTTAATTGTGTTTCTTTTGGTTTACATTTGTGAATAATGTTTGTTTGATATCCCTTTACATGGACAATGTGATGCGTTTTAACTATTGGATTTGATCACATTTCTGTTTTGCTAATGTGTTTCGGACTGTTAGCTAGCTTGAGAGACTTTAAAATGACTCCAAGATGTATAATTGAAACTTTTTACATCTTTGTCTTTTGTAGTTTTCAGGGTGTCTGGTGACTAAAGAGAGAGAGAGCGATAAAAGAAAGCTTGAAAAGACATCTGTATGAAGCCTGGCCAATATTCCTCTTTCACCTTGTTCCAGGTTCTACTCTCAAATGTTATCCACGAAGGTAATTTCTTTTAAGCTTTACTCGAGTATTTCCATTATATGCTATTTTATACTACATTTATCTCACAGCAGTAGTTACCAGTTATTTTCAGATGAAGATTTTACATTAAAAAACATATGATAAGCTTTTAAAATACAACACACTGTTAAAGAAGCCAATGTTAGCTGGGATTGGCTCCAGCCCCCCCCCGCAACCCTTTGGGATAAGCAGTATGGAGAATGAATGAATGAATGAATGTTAAAGAATAAACCAGTGATTCCACACACTTTTGGATTGTGACCAGACGTTCACCTAATTCCCTACCAACAGCAATCATCTGAGAGCAGGTGGTCGCCCTCATGATGAAGAGCGGAACGGAAAAACACCCCCTTTTCATTTTGGGGCCCATGTCAGTCAGTCTATCCAGGACTTGTAATGATTGTGTAGATGATAAAATACCAGATTATGTTGAAAGCCAAAGCATTTGTCAAGGAATATATTTGAACAAAATATATAAATAAATAAAAATCTCCCTTAATTGTATTACTTTACTCATGATTACTTGTCTTGCTTTACAAACACAAAAACGCATCTTGTTGCATTTTTGTATTAGGGTCCTTATTACCACATTTTAAGTTTAACTAGGAGTGCAGCATTAATTCAATTCAATTTTAATTTATATAGCGCTATATCATAACAGAGTTATCTCATAGCACTTGTTAATATAGAGCAAGTCCAAGCCAACTCTATATGTACAGACCCAACAATTCCACCATGAGCAAGCGCTAGGCGACTGTGGCAAGGAAACACTGCCTTTAACAGGCAGAAACCTCAGGCAATCATTGCATTAGTATCACGGAAATGTTGCTGGCATCAGTAGAGAACCTAGTTGATTTGCAACTCAAACCACATCTAAACATTTTAGCAATGTGCTAAATACCTGTGTCTGTTTTTAAAAGTGTAAAGGCCAACCTGTGTGAACCAACGTAGACAAAGTTGTATAAAGATGTACATACATCAAAATCAAATGCAGTGTCCACGTTCAAACAATTCTTGGATCATTTACATCCTGAGAATAGAATATCTAATCATGCTAAAGTATAACTGTCTCATATAATAGCTCATCAATTCCTCTTATTATTTTCAGTATGATTTCACTTCTTCCTATACAGTTCTGCCTACTTTCAGTTGCGATATTGCACAGTAATGCATGCCAAAGTGTCACTTGTTTCAGCGGAAACCCTCTTGAAATGTTCAATTTCTCACACATGGCTTCGTGTATTTATAGAAAAATAAGACTTGCGTTGAATGAGCGTTTTTAGGATAATAAGATCAAGCATACTTTGAGGAGATCTGATTTAAAACAGCTCTCGTCAGCTGGCCTCCCACTGTGTACATTCCCTCTAATCCTTCCCCAAAGCCTGTTTATAGTTCTGTGTGGGGTGGGGGAGGTCTGACTTAATCCCCAAGGTGCTTTAAGAAGACTCTCTCCTGCCAACTCTGACATATACTGTGTGGAAATAACACAGCACACACTCACAAGTAAGAGGTGGTATTTTGGTGCTCAGGAGCACTCAAGTACAACAACCACAGGAGGAACATATTGCACCTTGGGGGGAAAATATTAAATTTTCAGTTCAAAAGCCAAGTGCTACATACACAAGAGGTGTATCGGAGACATATTGACTCCGGGGCTTTCCTCAGGGTGCAGACCTACAGGCCACTGGGATTTCATGCCTTGCAGTTCTAAATTAATTCATGTCCTCCTTACTTGCTCTAAATCCCAGGATTTTCAAATAAATAACAATAACAGTCTCGTAGCAGTCAACCTCTGCCCAGTTAATAAAAGCTTTTAAATGTTCCGTTTATTTTGGATAACCAGATGAGCCACATAGTTGGCAGACTGAGGGAAGAGCACCTACGCCTACAGAAATTTTAGACTGCATTTACAAAACGTTAAAGGAGTAGTTCCACCTTCTTGCTTTCTTGCGGCGAGTTAGTTGTGAGATTGGTAGCAAAGACGGGAAACGGCTACACCGACTCTGTCCGAAAATAACAGGTGCATACACATAAACCCCCATAAAATGGCAACATGTCGTTTTTACACCGTGGTTTTTTTTGTATGTATAAAACAGACGAAATATAATGTGTTAATTGGTGTGCTTCAGAGGTGCTGCTAAGTGGATTTTGTTAGCTTCGTACAGAGCAACACTGGCCGTTTCCTCCTGTTTCCAGTCTTTGCGCTAAGCTACCTGCTGGTGGTTAGCTTAATTTAACCGCACGGACAAGAGAATGGTGTCGGTCTCCTCATCCGACTTTCGTCGAGAAAGCAAATAAATGCATTTCCCAGCATGTTAGTTTATTTCTGGAAAGATCATGAAAGCATACAGTCTCAATCAGCTCCTTTTGCTGAACAGTGGGGTCCTACATAAGCACATAGTTTTGATTATTTCACATTACGGATTTCTGTCTGTGCTGTCGGTTTTCTTATTTGAAGTGTCAGTTTGACAAAATGTGATGCACTTCTGCGCACCAATCATAATTTGGCAACATTTGAATCAATATCTGATCTGACGGTTGTTTTGCTTATGTTGCCAGCGCTGTCAATCAAATCCGATCAAACCACAGCCACACAGTGATGAAGCAGATCAGTTGAGGAGTGTTTAAGCCTTAATAGATAATATATAAACTTTAACTGTGCCCTCAGAAAATCTATTGTGATTAATCTAACAGACAGAACAGACATGGATGAAGATGAATGAGCTGTGTGTGTGTATGTATGTGTATATGTGTGTATATATTTGAGATAGAATAGTCTTGCATGAGGAACGTACACATGGAACTGTTGTATCTTGCTCGGGAGGGAGGCGCGTGGGAGTGGCAAGCAAGTCATTTGGTGTGCATTTTAAACTGTACAGTAATGAGAAAGATTACTTCAAAATGAAAGCGGCAAAAGTCACACGAAAGTAGTTTAGGTGGCTTTATGGAGGTTTGTGTGTCCAGCTCCACCAACTAAAACCATAAAAGGCTTTCATTACCGCCAGCAATGGCATTTGCAGTAAGAGGATTCTGAGTGAGTGGAAATGCAGGCACAGTTAAATGCCAGAATGGATACCAACATTTCACTGCACCTTCTGCTGCGCATAAACACCTCCTCTGCTGTGCCACTCTACCCATCTGGTTCAAGTGTGTTAGTTTGCAGCCATTAAATTACCAAATGGACTTGCCTCACAGTAATGGCTCTTGGCTGCATTTTGCACCCGCATTAAAATGCTTTTTGCCTAAAACGAGTGAACCTGAGTTCAGCGTTTTATGCTCTGGTTGAAATCTAACCTGAACCCTCTCCTCACATGTCGAACACAGACAGCGAGGAAGACTTTGACGACCTGACGGAGGCGGTTCGGCTTGTGAAGGAGGTGATCGCAGCGGTCGACAGCAAGGTGAACGAGCACGAGAAAAGACGCCGTCTTAAAGATTTCCACAGCCGCATGGACAGCAAGTCCATCATGGTGATGAAGAGTGGTCAGATGTTCGCCAGGGAGGATCTTCTGAGGAGGAGGCTGATCCATGACGGAGTGCTGCAGCTGAAGAACAGCCAGGGAAGACTAAAGGGTAAGGAGACACTGTACTGCCCATTAGCTTCACCACAAATGACCTCCTCTATGTCAAATGTATATTCATGTATTTGAACTATTCACTTGTTCAACTACAACTACCTTTCTCCTGGCTGTTCTCCAGATATCAATGCTCTGCTGCTATCAGACGTCTTTGTCTTCCTCCAGGAGAAAGACCAGAAATATGCCTTCGCCATGCTGGTAGGACCCTGCTGTCATCTCTCTCTCTCCTTCTGTCTCTGTAACGTCTCTCTGCACCCTTCCTTCTGCTGTCCCCTCCCCTTTTCCTCCATCCCTCCAGCAATATAAGATCTTATGAGCACGGCCAGAGATGATGTTGTCACATTTTCCTATCCCACTGTTGCTGCTGTTTGCATTAGCTGGCCTGCTTAGTTTTCCCATTGTGTAGTACCGCATGCCCCTGGCTAGCTAGCCAGCTAGCTGCACCTAATAAAGCTGTTCTGGCCCTCGGCATCTAACCCAACTGTGATAAATCATATAGGTTTAAGTCATTTCTTCCATGTTTACAGGACTCGCAGTTTCATGGCGCGACACACACACACACACACACACACACACACACACACACACACACACACACACACACACACACACACACACACACACACACACACACAACGCCCCCAAAAAACAGATGCAGGCC
>JAVQJF010085734.1:0-29503 GCA_036023855.1 Gadopsis marmoratus
AACCTGGGGTAAACAAGGTCATCTGCTCAGTGACCTTTAAGAGCAACGAAGCAAGTTGGTGTCGAGCTGCTGACTCTGCAAAGAGAACAAAGGAGCGAGAGCTTTCCTCCGACCTGCACCATCAGAACTCTGCACAGCAAAGACTGCATTCAGCATCGGAACCACAAGTCTTCCCCGTTTCACATGACATCCACCACTGAATCTCCAGCTAACACAGCAGCTCACCAAGCTTCCAGGTAACTAACTGGGTTAGGAGACCAACGACACACGGCTCAGCACAGGACTGTTGCACTTTATCACTGTAACTTCACGTGTGTTGCCTCCCCAGACTGTGAAGATGGCTGTAATTATTAAACGGTTAATGTGATTTATTTGTTAAACCCCTTGAATTAAAGCTGAAAGTCGCCTCTTCAGTCTTCGTTTCTAATCCATTGTGATGGTGTTCAGAGGCAAAAGTACAAAACTGTATAACTGTATAAAAATTGTACAAATACAATTCTTAAATTATATTATTTAATGTAACACTGTTTACTCCTGAAACCCTGAAGTGAAGTGAAATCACTCCACTTCATCTTTTTAACACCAATTAATGTGTTACACTATATAATTTGCTGCCTCCTGTGAGGTTAAATTAATTATTGTTACATATTTTGCTGTTCATGAAGCCATGCAACCTTTACATGGCTCTTAGAGACTTGTAATTTTCATTTGATGTAATGGCTTATATATATATATATATATATGCTTGAGTGTTTATGACACTCAGAAATATGTATGAATCATTTTATGGCTGTTAAATGAAAGCTGGAGGAAGTTAACCACCGTGCAGCTGTGCGACGCCGAGTTCAGTTAGTCAACGGCAACTTGACAAAAGCTACAATTACAATTTTTTCCTCAAAGAATAAAATCTAAACAACAATGTGAACAATGTGACTGATCCCTGAGTTCAAGCTGCAGAAAGAGTGCGAGGAGCAGTAGGTTGGACCCAGCAGCTCATGTCTGTATTTCTAAAATCCTAAAAATATTTTGAAACCAAAACATATTAGTCTTTGTGTCTCTGTCTGCAAATCAAGCCACCAGACGCGTAGGAGCCAGAATAGCAGCAACACTCAGTCATATTGTGTCTACACCCAAACTGCCAACTTCTTTGCTCTGACATCCTGAAAAGTTTCAAAACCTCCATCTGATGTTTGCAGAAAGTGGCTTGTTGAAAATGGCCACACTCGCTTTGTTGCTAGCTGCTTTGCTGGAAGCACACTGGAAAAGGAAGCGAGGGAAAAGGACCTTCCCAAAATGTCTTTAGGCAGCCAGACCAGCTGATCAGGCAGCCACAGTGAGAGCAGCGGAGTGAACGCTACGTCCTGTGAAGCTGATCAAGACTTTATTTATTCACCTTAAAGTGAATTTTCAGTATGACTGGGCTGCAAACACCCTGATACCTAATCTCAAGGTGCATGAAACAAAAAACGTGATCCCAATATCAACAGCGAGCAAATCCCCTCATTAAATCCAGCAGTGCCGCAGCAGCAGGGGAGGATTTGACTTGTTCCATTAACCTCCACTTGATCTTTTTGATTCGTGAATTAATCAATAACACTCTAATCATAACAAAACTTTCTGTTGATACTGCACCCAAATCTATCTTTGCAGTTATTCTCTGTAGGTTTTAAAGGTCAGACCCTTTAGGGCGTTTTCAGTCGGGGTTCCTTCCCTTTGTTCCCTTTGACTTCTTGCATTGTTACACTGTAAGAATAAGGTGACAATTTGTATTTTATCACAGGATTTCAACTCTGTAACAGGAATATAAGAACCATGTTAATGGCACATCGAATGCTAAAGTTCTGTCAAAAAATAAAAAACGGTAATATTCATGGATTTAGTCACTGTAAAAGTTTTTTACATTAGTGATAAATGTTAGTTTTGGCACAGAAATGTGTAAAGAGGACAGAAAAAGCCACATCTTTATTTAACTGGGGGGATTTTATGGTTATTTATGTCTTATGTTGTATAATCATCCGTGGTTGATTTAGAATGGGACACTGTAACTGGGTTCCTTTCTACACTAAGGAAACACTTACGCAGCCAGGTCTGATATTAGCTGATATAAGATATATGTTTTGTATTATTTCTAAGTAGATTTATTCCCATCTGACAGGGTTACAGACTTGTATAGCGTCGGAATAGATCCTCATAGGAATAATGGTATAGCATGAATAAGAATCAGGACATTAAAGTGCACAGGAAGGGAGCACTCACCCTGTTTTGGCAAAGTTAGTCCAGTAAGTCATGACGACAGCACTCAGCATCACGTCGTTCTTGGAGAAGTTGCAGTTGAACAGATCTGTGGGGCCGATCATGGGGATTCCAAACACGTACGGCACTTCATCACCGTGGGCCGAGTCGGCCCAGCTGGGCTTCATGTCGCTCTGACAGTGGTGGTAGAAAGCGTAGAAGTAGGTGGGCGAGCCATACTGGGCGTGGAGGTCAGCCGTAGCCACTGCTGGCGCCACCCACTGGTGGTCCGTGAACAGAGCCACCAGGGTCTTGCGCCGGGTCTCTGGATTCTCCTTGTCTGCCCAATCTGTGTACATGAATTTAATGGTCTCACGCAGAGTGTCCTTGTCCTCTGGGTAGCCATAGAGATGGTCCACAAAGTCCGACACAGCAAAATCAAAATCATTGGCAGACACCCCGTCCTCACTGTCTACGATCCCATCTACGAATTTAAAGCCCTCACCCTGATTGACCCCCAGCATGATATCATAGTTGAGGAACTCCCCCTGCTCCATGAGGATCTGGGGGTCATCTGGGATAACATCGCCATCAATCACAGGCCCGAAGGCGATGTGGTACTTCGCGGGGGTGATGTACTGCTCGATCAGCTCCTTGTAGTTCTTGTTCTGCAGGCACTCCACCAGGTCGATGGTGTCCAGCATGTTGCAGCCCACCTTCTCAGCCAGCGCTCGCGTGTACTTGGCAGGCTGGTAGTTGACTGCCCAGCTGGACAATGCTGTTCCGCTCTGGATTATAGCTTTCTGAAACAGATCTGAGATCAGAACTGGTATTAGTGAAGCACATGAAATGCTGGCAGCAAAATGTTCATGCTGATTGCAAACATTTGCTTTAATTCCAAGGCTGCAATGCTTATCATCATGGAAACAAATGTTTTAGTTTGCATTTTAAAGTGATTTCAAAATGTCCTGTTAACATTTTATTTTTATTTTTATTAAAAGGACGTGGAGAAAAAACAGAAGTGTCTCTGTCTGTTTGTCAGACTGAGGGAAATGTCGCCACGGCAGCATCTAAACTGACCAAAATCACGTTTGCACGTATGATTTTAAGACATTGAATGTGCCACAGCTGACTAGCCTGCAGTGTCCGTCTCCCCGGTGTTGTGTGTCAGTGTCACTGTCCGCTTGCTGCTTTATGGAAGTACAGTTTGAAATCAAATGATTTAATGCTAATCGTTTAATGAAAAGGCAAAAACATGTACTCTGTTGCTTTTTCCACTTTAATGTCAGTTGAACTTTAATCTCTCGAAATCTCTCAACATGAAAGTTAAGATCAGTTTTCGATGTCTAAGGTAACGTTTAAGTGTTAATGTTCATGTCCCGATATCTTTCACCTCGTGACCCAAAAGCAACCTGAACCTGAACAAACGTCCTGCTGCTGAAGTTCATCATTTACAGTCCAATGTTTCAACATGACCTCCTGACAAACTGCATCAGATTTTACAAAATCTACATCTTTAACATTAGTTAACCACAAATATCAGTAAGTCCCACAGTAAAGAAATGCTGCTGCGTTCATCCTGAAACACTTTGAATGGCTTTGAAGCATCAATAGTAGCTTTGTGCATTATTAAATTACAGCTAAACAAAAGATGGAGTTGGTATCAGATCCCTGCTTTGGTAGGTCGTCCTTTTATTACACCCTGTTAATGAATAATTGAAAATTCTACAAACAGAATTGAAAGAAGAGCCGTCAAACACAGAATTCTTCAGCTCCATCGCTTTTCGTACCATACAAACATTTCAAGGCGACTGACAGGATGATTCAGAATATTAACTTTACATCTTTGTGTCCCTAATGAACAAACCGAAACATTCCCACATCCTGGAACACTGATGGCACAGCGTCACGGACTGCCGCTCAGGAAGTAGGCCACAATGCACTGGGAACACTGGAGTTGTGTGTGTGTTTGTTTCAGAGTTCTATTTATAAGCGCACAAACACACATCGGTGGTGACTCAACCAGGCCGACTTGAAAAGTATGTTTTGAGCACAGAGCATACATTTCCCACAAGGCCTGGTTAGCAGCGTACGAGCTCTTGCTGCCGCCGCTGTCAGATGTGGAGCATCAGTCAAGCGTCAAGTCAGAAGTTAACATCAACACTATACACAGACTGACTGGCAATTTTAACCTTACTGATGCACAAGCTGATGGTGCTCCTGCCTCCATGGCAGCGTCACAGAACTCCGACTTTAAAGGAGCAAATGTAAATGAGCATTCCCCATCTCACTGTGATGTGCTGCACATAAACAGGAATGCTGGGAACGCTCTCAGCCGCGGCTGCTGCCAGTCAGAACATCCGGACTTGTGTCTAAATGTAAAGTAAGCCACTCCCACCCCCAAGAGACACCCAATAACTGGCACACAAGACCAAGGGAGCAAATAGAAAGTCTCCCTCTCTCTGATTGAATGGGAAGGTGCAGTTTTCACACATCCTGTATTTATTCCTTCGTTAGTGGAAACGAGGCAAAGGAACAACCAGTTGAAGCTGGAGGCTTCTTAGTATGAGCAGGGTTCACACCTGTAGGTCCAGTGAGCAGCAGAAGTGACTGTCTCTGTGCTCCTGCAGCTTACATACCTTCTGAGTAATGCGACAGGGTGAGCAGGCTGACGCACGACGCTCCGGCGCCAGAGCCGAAAATGGTCACTCTCTTCGGGTCTCCTTTGAAGGCCTGGATGTTCTCTTTGATCCACCTGAGAGCCTGAATTTGATCCAGAAGGCCGTAGTTGCCCTTGGCTGCCTGGTCTCCTGTGCTTAGAAACCCTGGATGGACGGAAGCAAACAAGACAAAAGCAGATCTCAGCCTTACTTCTGAAAGGTTTTGGCATTGATTTAATCAGACTGAGGGTTTAAAATATTAGTGCTTCTTTTGTGTCTGTGTGAGCTGTTCTGTTGTCTCGAGGCCTGAAACCTCCCTAACCTGTGTCTTTCACTGCTGAAGTGACGGACGAGAGTAAGAAGGGATCTGAGCTCTGAATCCATCTGGCCAGTCGAAAGGATTTCACCAAAAAGAAATGCACTCGGCTCCTTTTTGAACAGGAGAGCTCTTCACTGGGCTGTTGGAGGGAGGTTTGACCAGTAAAATGCTGCCGACTCTCTTCAACAGAAAACCTCTAAAGCCAGATGTTAACTATTTGTGTGAGTGTCCAAAGCCTGGTATTTCTTACTCCTCTGTTCCACAGTGTCTTGACTGACGTGGCCCTCATTTACAATTGACACATGCAGTTTGACTGGATTCCACAGACACGTCCTGCTGCCAGAAAGGCTCGCTAGAGTCAAGATGTGGAGTAACGCTTGTTAAAAACTACGTGAGCAGCTGTTTTAGGAAATCGCTGAGAAATAAAACTACGTATCTGTGAGCTGTTTGTAACGTCTTCAGCTGGGAGCCGACAGACAGGAAGCGGGAAAGAATTGACATATTGTTGTTTTTGGTCTTCTTATGTGATTCGCTGACTATGAGAGAAAAACCAAACCTTATCGTTAAACTGAGCTTTATGTTTTGCTGCTCTGCCGCGTGGACTGCAGACACATGTATTTACTGACACCGTGACACCAGAACAGTCAAACTCTTGCACATTTCTGTAAATAAGAGAGTTAATCAAGTGAAATCAAATCAAGTGAAATTAAATAAAGGCGACGAACGTCTTCTGGCAAACAGAAGGGAAGAGTGATCGAGCAGAGAGAGAGAGAATCTCATGTCCAACATGTTGATGGGGTCTCAAAAGTCACCAAATCCAATATTGTTCACAGTTGTTTAGGTGACATTCGTTAGTTTTACAAGTAGGTTCACTGGTAACAGATTCTTTGTGTCTGTGCAGCAAATGTGCATTTTCTAAAAACCTGTAGCACAAGTGAAAGTGCAGCTGAAACAAACAGCAAAGACCAGCTTAGCTGTTTGTACATGAAGAATCCATTGTTAAACATTCTGTCTTAGTCAGCAGTCAACACAATCAGCATGTATACACATTCACAGCGACATGTCACCGTTCTTCCATGTTCTATATGATAGAACTTTAATGACTTCAGTAACAAGAAAAGACGTGTAAAGAAACTTTGCAATAACATTGTATGTGCATTCAGCGTTTGGCTGTTCAGATGGACTGCAGAATGAATCTATACAACCCTCACTGGGAAATGATATCTGTGACTGTAAACACACAAATATAGCGTCTTTAAGGATATATCTGTATTAACCTTTGGCTGTGTGGCGTACTGATACATTCAGTCACTCCTCCGTACTGAGCTCATCAAAATATAATCACAAAAAGAGAGAAAGTGTTCAGCCAGTACAACTTGAGAAAATAACAAGTATGTAAGTTACACCGTCAGCACACGTTGTGAGCTTTACGGTGCGTCTGCACATAAGCTGTTGGAGCTGCGTCTTCAAGTCGCACATCAGAGACGCCTGTATTTATTCAACCCAGCTGTCTACACAGGACGTGTGACAGCTTGTGTTATACCCATGCTACACATACATAATTACAGCGGTTGTGTATCTCGCACAGTCTATGGGCTGTAAGCATGGCCAAAGCCTGGGTGACCTATAATGCTGCGCCTGAACGCATCCTGTGTGGACACAGACGGAGCTGCAGCGCCTGTGTGGACACCGTGTCCGGCTGTGCAGAGACGGGGTGTGAGTGAGGCTCACGTCCCGGGCGATTTGATCATCTTCACGGCAAAGTATGACACAAAGTTATTATTTACTGTATCTACGATCTACTGCGTCTTCTCTCCCACACTGGAAATGCTCTGAATCATCTATTAAAAGCCAGGACAATAATAATAATTAGTTAGCACTTCAGCCTGTTGCTAAGCTGTTCAGCATTGAATTTTGCTGCCTCAAGTGCCAACACACAAATAGTCAAGTATGCAAAGGCCTTTGAATGTGATTTCACCCATGGCTCCAGAAATGGTTGGCCAATAGAGATCCCTTCCAGTCAAGTGCCAGACAAACCAGCTGGCAGTGAGCTCCACATCTGAAACTTGTTGACAAATTAGCAAATGCGCCTAAACCCATTAAGTGGCTTTCTAAATGCTGCCACTGAGGGAGCGGGGGGCTCCTCCTTGCCAGGCCTGTAAGCTCGGCGGCCAAGCCTGGCAGCGGCAGCCTGTCCCTGCGAGCTGACTAAGACCAAGGCAGTGGAAATGACAAATGGGATGAGGACTGCAGGGTAAGAAAGGAGGACAAAGAGGAGAGGTAGCCTGTGGCTCTTTGATAGAGAGCAGATCCGGTTTGTCATGGTGAGGTGGAGGGGATGATACAGAGGGAAGGAGGGCAAGGGTGGGGGAAGATTACAAGGCCACTGGCAGCCTCATACACCCTGTAGGATGACCCCCCCCCCCACCCAGTTTTTTTATTTCTCTCTCCTCATCTACCGTCAAAGGAGCCGAAGAGAGAACCATGCCCACCAGGCGCTCCCTAGGATCCCAGAAGATTAGTCAAAGCTTCACTTCAAACTTCTGGGCTCCAATAATAGACGTCAACCACCAGCGTCCGAAAAACACTTATCAGACGCATCAGACAGCAAAGACCCTAAAAACAACAACAGCTCAGTATGTGAACTAAAAACAAACATATACAAATGTTAAGTTGATCAAATGTCCTTGTACATGTAGGACTAAAGGATAATGACCTTTATATGGAAATAGCAAGTTGTCAGCTATTGTCTGGTTAATATGCTGCTGTCTTCTTTTTGCTGCGCATTAAAACGTCTTATTCCTCATGTACAACCTTACGTCAACTTTCATTTTGGGGCTGACAGGTAGCTCGGTAGTTGTTAAGCATAAATAACAGACAACAAGTTTCCTGGGAGAAGATTTCAACACATCGTATAATTATTTTCACTCAATATCAGAGCCCTGAGATAACTTTATGATATGGCTCTATATAAATAAAACTGAACGGAATATAATTCTGAATCCAGGATGTGAAGCTCATATAATAATACAAATAACTTAGAATTAATATGTTTGTATTGAACTTTATTTTTATAAACAGAGTTTACAGCGTGCCTGGACAGACAAATGAAGAACTGAAAAGTGAAACAAACGCAAGATAAAGATTAATGATCAATAAATAGAAATAAAAAAAAATTAAAAAGAGCAATAAAAAGCAAGTCTGTAAAAATGAAGTGATTTAAAATGCGAGCCTCATCTCCTCGGTCCAGAACCGAGGGGCCCTGATGGAGAACGCACCCTTTAGATTCACACCTCAACTTTGGAACAGTCCAGTGCAAGCATATATTGGACCACTAGGGGAAGATTTAACAAAGCAAGCATTAGATGCTACCACTAGGGGCACAGTCTACAACATGGAGACATACAGCTCGTAACGTTTCTCAACATCAACTCAAGGTAATGCAAGCAGACATAAGGTGGTTAAAATCTCAAAATAAAATAACTTCATAAAATCAGCAACTGGCACTTTCATCTGATGGTGACTGAAGACCCCACCTCCAACTAATATCTGCACTGAGAAAAGGGCCTGGTGACCTGTGGACGGATGGACGGATGGACGGGTGGACGGGTGAGATTTTTCATTAGATTTTAGTATCATTGAGTAACGTCTACAATACCATTTGATATCTTAATAAATGTGAGTTAAATTGGTCATTCCGTCTACGTTAAAACAACTATGGGAAGAATTTTATATGATTCTGTTCATGTAGAAGATAGATATGTCTGTGAAACACGTCATAATTTGTATTCCCCAAATACAGACCTGGAGATACATTCCTAAACAGTTATTTATGTCACAATTACATCACTGGTCAGAAAAAAAGCAATTCCATATTTGATTCTACATTGATTGTTTACTCTACATGCAGTAATGGGATGGAAGCGGCTGGTGAATGCAGCACGGCTGTCAGCCCACTGACAAAAAGACTCAAAGTATTTTAAATGTAGGGAAGGAAAATAATGACATTTCGGCCGCCTGCAAATGCAGTGGCCATGTAATGCAGCCGCGTCCATCAGTCACTGGTGAAATTAGAGCCAGAGGAGAGCTGGAACTCTAATGGTACACGTTTCAAAATACTCTGCGGGTGAATTATATGGTGAAAATGCTGTCTGGCTTTTCAACACACAATTCAAACCAATGTTCATAGTTTAAGCTGACAGATAAGTGCTTAATGCAGCTTAATAATAACGCTTGGATTCTCTTTGAGTTGATCCTTTGAGGACTATTGTCTGATTGTTTTGCAGTTTTTGCTGCTTTGTGTCTCCTCTGTCCTGTGAAGCCCTTTGAGCTGATACAGTTCATGTTTGTAGGTTCTGTAACTTGGCTCGGTCCCTCACAGTGCCATATAAATAAAGTTTATTATTATTATTATATGTCTGTAGTTATAAATTAGCATACAATTGACCAAATATGGAGAACAGATATTAGCACCTGCTTATAAATGACACACAATTACACAACTGGTTCTTTTCTTAAAAACTCAATATTACTGTGTGGCAGTATATGACATGAATATGAACCTGTAGCTTTGACACACCAGTATCATGTTTTAGACAAAAGTCAACTAACTAAACCACAAGGCAGCTCTTTTTCACTGTGTTGTAAAGAACTGTATCATCTACATATAGATTCTTCACCTACTTAGGAATTACACTACCAGCACTATGAAGTCCACTGCCCCGTGGCAGCGACTGCATGGAGATAAGCTGGATAACTAGAAAACACTGAGGTGTCACTATCTGCTGAAGAAAGCCATGAAATGTGGCTGAGCGCCTTGGAAGAGACAAGTAAGTGACAGTGCTGCTATTTCAAAAGTCAAGAAGGAGCCTTCAAGCTCAACTTCCCAGTTTTCCCCAGCTGGTGACACTGAATGTGACTAACTGATTCCCAACTTGAGTTATATTAATTGGTGACAGAGCTGTTTTTTGTAATAATATTACTACACTTTTTGATCATAAATGTAAACAAGCAACAGCTATTATATTTTTGCTTAATAACTGATAGAGGATCCCCTTGTTGTCGTGCTGTCGTGACACTGTGATCTGTGACTGAGCTCAGAGAAAGCCTCTGATCAGCAGCAGCGGGGGGGGGAGGCATTAATCCCTTCCCTCTTCCATTTGTATTAATGCTGCCTCGACAGGGGCTTCATGACGAAGCACCGAGTGGCCACGACCACAAGGTTTGAGCAGCACTGAGGCGAGTGGCTGCAGTGATTTATTTATAGCTATTTTAAGCCACAACCCCCCTCCCCCTCCCCCTCCCCCAACTCCTTTCCTGACATGGATTGAATGTTTAGCAACTGCTAACAATATAAGTGAAACCGAAACAAACCTGTCTCCTAATGAGGAAACGTTAACGATCTGGCAGGTCATGAAGATGGAAAACATCAGGAAAACGTTCACTGACAGTAAATTTAATGTTCTTGCTATACAATATATTTTTGTAGCAACTAACAAATGATTCAGCTTTTCTATGTTTAGCTGCTCTGTGGTAGTAAAAGCTCATGGTCTTGGTTTAATAGAGTAGTAGTTAGAATCTCTCCCTAACCTTAAAGGTCAGATGTTTTCTTATGGTTTTCATGGCTTTTCAACATGACGTCTAGAAACCCCCAAAGAATGAGAAAAGGCCGTTCTCTTGCTCCCTGTGTCGGAAAATGTTTGTTCCAAAAAGCACACTACATCCTACACGGCACCACCTGCAGCCTGCTGACCACCTCCGCCCCCTAAATGCCTAGTTATCACCTCGGGAACGCTGACCCGCTGGATGAAGTGTGTATTTGATGGAACTGTGCCCCCATCAGTGGGAATCACGGGACGTTAAGGTGACCACCTTCACGATACCCCAGGAACTAAAGAAGGTTGACACAAGGGTTTGTGGCTCGAGAGGCTAACTGGAGGCCAGCTGGTCCTGGTGTGGACCGGCAGCTGTCCACTGGGTCCGAGGCTTTTAACCTGTTACCTGTTAACGAGGAACAAGGAGCCCTCGTTGGCTCCTTGTTCCTCGTTAACAGGGGCAGGTGAACACCAGCAACAGCTGTAGCTAATCAAAACAGGTGGGAAACAAACAGAGACGGCAAGTAAAACTAGAACATAGAAGTGATAGACTACCAAAATAAAAACAGGAAACACTGCAAGAAACACTGACTCTGCCATGTTTTACAGATCATCTGAGTGACCCGATGAAGCTCAGGGGTTCCTGGAGCCGTCAGGAGTCATCATCAGGTCACAGTGGTCGTCCTGACACGTCTTCCTGTGGATACGGAGAATTTCCTGATGCTGCGTTCGGGTTGTCGTTCGTTTACCAGCTGACACGACCGGAAACCCTTTACTTCCACGGAGGACATGTGCTGCACACTGTACATCCAAGTTACCATGGCTTTGTGCATTATTTAGTCCCAGTTTATATTTACATTGCATTGGCTATAATAAGTTGCTGTATTCACAACTTCAGTGGGGGAACGTAAATCTAAAATATATGTATTTTTAATGTGGTTACTACAAAGTGGTGAAGCAATAATTAAGTATTTTATACTAACAGCCAAGCTAATACATCAGTACAGACAGAGCTGCATTTCTCCAAACCTGCAGACTCAACTGGACAGAGTCCGACATCCATGTGGTTAAATTGAACATGTCAATGAAACGTTGGCAGTGTTTTGCAGAGCACAGTCACTCAGTTCCACTTGGAGCAGAATTAATCGTCACAAAACATCTGAGTTTTAAATGAATTTTCCCAAGTGCTGAAAATACCCAGAGAGCACTATCTAAATGCCACAGTGTGTTATTGTACACAGTTTAATGTTAAAAAGCAGCAGCATCAGATGACACAGAGTGAGACGGCACTGCAGCTCTGTGGACAGACGGCGACCCGGCAGGAAAGCCAAGAGCCACATGAGCCGATGCATCACTCGCAGCGAAGCAAACCAAGATGTGGCCTTGGTTTTATTCTTAATGTCGATTTGGAATATTATGCTTACAGCATTAACTACTGCCACATTATGTGCAGTTAATGTGGCAAGAAATGATTATCTGACATTTGTGGTCACATGAAAGACATGTTTGACAAGTCACGTCTCATATCCAGATGTGATTAAATACACTTCTGTTGACACTGAGCCACAAATACAAGTCACATCCAACAATTAAGTGTAAGGACGACTGTACTGACCTTAATGAGCCGGTCAGCAGATCATGACCTGACCAACACATTAAATACTGTTTTTTAATGTCACCATAAGAAGAAATAAGAACAAATCATTGAATTGGCTGAACGTAACAATGAGTTTTTGGACTCCTGTTACGCAGCACTGATATGAGACATCATCATCATCATCTGGGCATAAAAGCTCAAACCTCTGAGTTCAGTCAAAAATAGTTTCTCACTCTGGTTAACAGATTTGCAGGTTGTAACCACAAAACTAAGCTAAACTAATCTAATACAGCAAGTAGAGGTCCTGTGTCATGCTATGGGGGGGGGTGACTGCTCTCTGCTCAGGAGATAATCTCTCCTGCGGCACCCGGATGAAATGTTCACTAACAAAGGGAACGATGGGAAGGGAATGGTTTGGGATAAACCATGTCCACGTTCTAACCTCGTGTCCCACCAGGCGGGGTCATACGAGGGAAGGTGACCAGAAGACAGTCAAAGTCAGACATTTTCTCTGTAATTAGAATGAAGCATTACAGGCCACGTGCCTGGTGTTAAACCTCCCCGGACTGACAGAACAGCAGTGAAACAAACAGCTGTCAGAGTGTCGGCCTGCACTGCAGGGTCACATCATGTGGCAGATTCTGGGTGGCAGCAGAGCAATGAGTCACAGTAAGAGTGACGTTATAATAATGACTGGAAAAGACAAATGTGGACATTCCTCTACAACCTTTTTTGTTTTTTGGACTTCAGCTGCAGATTAGCTGTGGTTGGCTAGGCTACGTCTCTTTACAGGTGACACCAGCGTCATACTTCTCCTATCATCATTAATGCCTGTGAAAAAACCCAGAATGTATTTGCCACTCAGACACTATGCAGCAGGTTCTCCCCACCTCCCAAAAGTCCCCAAAATCCATTAAAAAGAGCTCGTAGAGACACAGTGCTGCCTTAACTACTGTCATCAATTATGTTCAACAACACGTGCTCTGCAGTTTTGTCTTGCTGTGACTTTATTACGCAGCTAATTACCAGTTTAATGGGACTATTTTAACTTTTTCCATTACGGTGCACTGTTACTTACTTCTGGTGGCAGTGAGGAGGAAAAGCAAAGCTGACGGCAGAGTGAAAACACACAGTGATCTCTGCGGCTGCACGCTGCCTACAGTAAACGTGCAGTGTAACCTATCGCAGTGCTGCAGCTCCACTGTGGACTCATGTGTCTGTGATGTAGTACAGAAGGACGAAGTACTGACCTCACTTCCTGTCTAGCGTCTATTGGCTCTCTCACTGAGCATTTCCTTCATCGGCGTATCTGAACTCGCAAAGAGGTGTTGCTGGCGTTTGCTAACTGTTTTCCAAGATAAACATGTTTCTACTGCAGCACTTTTGTCCTTAAAGGTTTAAAGACATTAAAACACTGAACAGCAGTTTCTAATTCTATGAGACAGGATTTTACAGAGAAAGTTCTAACAGTGTGTGGCGGAAATCTGAAATTTAAATACATAACGCTTGATATTATCAAAGTTTACTGACATTTCTGCAGAAACGGACCACCGTCTACACACTGCCAACGTGGCATGCAGAGGACTGGCAAAGGACAAAACAGTATTTCCTCCAATAATTAAGGGCCTCTAGTAACAGCGGGGTGATAATGGCTGTTTATTATGCCAACTAAAGTAGTATATTTCCAATTCAGTTTTATTTGTATAGCATCATGTCATAACAAAGTTATCTCATAGCACTTGTTCATATAGAGCAGGTCTAGATACAGACCAACAATCCCACCACTAGGAGACAGTGGCAAGGAAAAGCTCTGGGCCGACCTGGAGACGGCTAACGGAAGCTGCCTTTGGTCGGCTCTCTACAGCTGAATGGTTTCCATGGTGCGGAGCCCGGATTCTAACTCACTGAGCGTCCAACACAGCCAGTAAACTACATTTGTTACACGCACCATTATTAAAGGAGGCAGAGGAATAACTAAATATCTGACCCACCGAGAGCAGAGAGGGAAAAACCATCACTGGTTGCTAAGCTACAGAGGCGTAGCAAGCATCTGTGTTTAAGCAGAACTTGTGTATAGCAGCTAATTAGCTGCTGAAGTGAGGACTATAACACAATTAAGTGGGTTTAGCTGTGAAAGACACAACCAACAACACAGAAACACCAGCAACTGGAAATGAAGCGACACGCTTCCTGCAGCACGTCAGCACGTCCACAGCATCATATCTCTCCATCGCTTTCATTTAATAAACTCAACAACATAATCACGCTATTTTCAACACTGTTGTTATGGATTACTCACATGTTGTAGTAACTTACAAGCGCCACAAGATGGCAGCAGCTACATTTCAATGGGAACTTTTCAAGTCAATTTCTTTTCCACAACACGTCTCCTGAATGTTACACAATAAAAGCCTTTTAGGGTTTCTGTCCACTGAAACGCTGGAAGGCTTTTACTTTGAAACTGATACAGGACGTGTTGAGTAACAGCGTGACGCAGTAACTTTAGCAGGGCAAACCGGAGTGAATCAAAACGAGGCTTCATATTAAAATATGACCAAATCTACTCATCAAACAGAGGGAATTAGAAACAAAGGCCTGCCTCTAATACAAGCATGCTTCAGATTAAGGCCTGGTACCTTCTGCAGTTCAGCTGAAATAAGGACCCGGCCGCTATTTGAGGAAATACGGTAATCTGTTACTGTCTTTATGGTAGAAAGTTCTGCCCACATTCCACAGGAGAACTTAGCTCCAAAATGCAGACCTGGGAACTGAGTAATAAAGCAATAAAGTCAAAGTCATTAAACAATAAAAGTCATTAAGTCTAAGTCAGGAAGCAGCTCTGCAGACACTCTGTCTGGCGAGCTGAAGTTTAATCTTCAGAACAAAGAGTAACAAGAAAGCATAATAAAAGTAACAGTAAAACATTACAAAAAGTTAATTTTCCATCACAGTTCCTCCGTTTTATATATATAACACAATGAATAATTGTATCCTTCATCTCCACGATCACTACATCAGTAGAAATACTGAGTTTACCGTGCGACATTACAAAGTGCAGGCAGTGCAGTGCCTTGTTGGACATGTGGCATTGTGGCAAACGTTGATCCAGGATCCACTGTGAATATAACTGTTCACTGTGTGAACTGTGCGACACTCGACTTGCCTCTTCTGTGACCGTGATGCCCTTTAAGCCCGCTATGCTCTAAGGGCTTGTGGGAAATTACGTTCGGGGCTAAAAACTGTGATACTGTATAAACAACAAAAAGAAAGAGGGTTTTAAAACATCCACAATCCTTATAGAGACATCTGGAGTGAAACACACAGCGTAGTGTTGGGTAAGACCATGCTGTGTCACTGCAAAGGTCAGTGTGATTTTGACTTCTGGGAAAGAAACAGGCTAAAGTCTATAACCAGGATTTAGAAGAATACTGAGGTCATACTGAGAGCACACTCCCATGTGTCCAACTCATTTTTACTGTTCTTCAGATTTATTCTCAAATGATCAACAAAGCAAACCACAGGCAGAAAGCAAAGGCTGAGTGCAGAAAGACGTCTTTGACGGCAGCACGAACCGGCTCATCAACACAGCTCCTCCAATCTGCACATCATTGTTGCTTAATGGTTCATTCAACACTGACAGCTGAAGGAAACCTCCAAGATCAAAAGGCTGCATTGAATATATCTAACCCTTTTCCTCTGAAATGGAGTGTAACTAACATAAAGTAAGGCTGGATTAACACCCCCCCCCCCCAGGGACAACAGACCCTCAATGGCCCATAAGGCCCCAGGTTGTCTATGTGGTACATACATTAATTGCAAATGAGTTTATATGCACCATTAAAGTCCAATGGTAAGAGCCGTACAGCAGCACGTTCATGTAACCTCGTGAGGTCTGATCATACATGCTGCATAATCTTTCATACTTCTGTTTAAACGTGTTGCCCAGCGATTCACTACATGAAGTAGTTGGACCGTGAGAGGCAGATTACAAAGGAACGACCAACAGATACCAGTTTTAGTTCCTGTTCTGGGTCAAGCTGCAGACAGAGTGGATTCTACATTACCCACAATGCAACTTGATATCATCATTTCTTTGATGCAGAGTCTCTGTTATACATTTACAGTTTCCAAGTCCAAGCAGACTTTACCATGATGACATCGTCGTGACGGAGTTACTCCTTCTGTTAAACTCAACATTAGCTGTGGAGCTGTTGGGAGGAGCATTTCGTCAGTTTCCTGTCTGTACGTTAAGCTAAGCACATCCTGGATCTGGATCTGGATCTGGATCTCTGTACTGGACTGACAGAGATGAAATTAGAATCAATCTCCTCATCTGACTAAGCAAAAGTGGATTTCCCAAAATGAGCGTATCTTTTATATTTCACGTCCACGGTGCTCAGAACATCAAGTGATTGGATATACGGATCGACTGTGTTCATAAACCGCTCCATTTAAAAGTGAAACTTGACACAGGCAAAGAGAAAATGTCTCTCTACGTCCCGCAGCTGCATTTTAATAGCAGGTGTAACTATAACCCAGGTCCATGGAGCGTAACAGTGAGCCTGCAGAGCTCCACTTCCCTTCAGGAGCATGTAGACCTGGATTTGATGCATTTCTACGTGATTACAATCAGGTCACCGGGGGACACGAGACACTGATGCCATGGATTCTGTGTCCACTGCACTGTGACATTTAATTGACGTTTTCATAATCACTGACAAAGCTGAAAATGGGTTTGACTGACGTAAATCAATGTGAGAATCAAGGATGAGAAAGTGACAAAACAGAAACCAACCACGTACACAGAAGTCCAAAACTGAACTAAGTTAAAGAAGCTTTGCCCTCAGCAAAATGCTGCACGCAGAACAAAAGTCATCGACATGCGAGGGGACAAAAAGGATTCTGCTGCAGCAAACCCCTCTCAACTGTGGGAAAGTTCAGTTGGTTACACATCCACTCAGCCGGGCGCCACCCCAGTGATCCACTGGCGCACATTCATTAAATTCTGCAGAGCTAATTAGAATCTATTTGACATCCATGGGGAGACATTTGCACAGCTTGCAGAACCGCACAAACAATTCACGGCACAAGCAGCCGTGCACTGTGCAGGCATTTCAAATGGGAAAAGATGCCATTACAGCATGCAAGGTGTTGTACCATAAGCAAATAAAGCATGTGTCTGTCGTCGACATAAAACGTCTCATTAGCTGTAGCTGTTCATGTTTGGGCTATTATTCCTGCTTAACCAATAAAGTCTCCTTAACCTTTAAAGAAATGGTCTAAAGAGTTGCCAATTATTGAAAAAGAATATGGTTTTATTCCAAATGGAAATGTTCAATTACATTAACCTAATAGGCCCCATTAGTTCTCATTTTGTCTGTTAAGTTCACACTACTTGTTGACAAAAGTAGACCAGATTCTCCCCAAACGGACTCATACACTGCATGAGCAAAAAGATGGACTCAGTCTGCGAAGGAAGAGCAGATGCTGGTGTGCTTTCTTCACCAAGGTCGAAAGGTTGAAGGTCCAACAGGGGTCCTTGGAGATGTGGACACCCAGAAGCCTGAGGCTCAACCTGCCCCCCACTGATTTGGTCTCCCTGATTCCCACAGTTTGGTGTCCTTGGTGCTGAGGGCAAGGTTGCTGCCGTGTGCTGGGCCTCCTCCCTGTTGGCAGACTCGTCCGTGTTGTTGATGAGGCCAAACACTGCAAACCTATCAGTCGTAGCTGAATCAAGTCAAACTTTATTTGTACAGCAGCTTTCATACTGCAGCTCAAAGTGCTTCACAGATGATCAGATGATAAGACGGAACATGTGGAGACCATAACAACAACAGACACACAAAGCAAAAGAATCATTAACAATATGAAACCAATGCACGCAAGACAATAAGAGATGAAAATGTAATAAAATGCATTTTAAGCTAGACCAAAAGCTACATAACATGGATAAAAAGGACAAAATAATTTAAGAAATGAATAAAGATTTCATAAATGAATCATAATAAAATATCAAAATAACATGGAGTAAGATTTTGAGGTAAAGTGGGTCGTGTTTATTGAACATTGTTAATGAAAAGGCTGAAGGTTTAACAGACGAGAGGCGTCAGAAACCAGCTGGTGGGACTCTGACATCCTGAGATCTGTTGGGATCCAGACTTGTGGCATAACACCTTATGATTATGCAGCCTGTATGTTATAATATTATATGAGACCTGCAGCTCTGTATCTCAGAGTGAAACTATGATGATGATGATGATGATGATGAGATCCATATCTTGTAAATCTGAGTAATTCATATTACAGCAGTACAAGATGTCAGTACGTAGAAAACAATCATTTCTTTTAGCATCTCATAATAACAAGTCTGTATTTCCTGATCACGAGATCCATATCTCATCATTTATGAGTAAATGATTTCCTAACAACAAGATCCATATTTCATGACTACAAGAAAGAAGTACAGATTTTCTCTTAATTGTAAGTTGTTGTAGCTAAGGCTTAGCATTAGCTTATACATATTTCATAATCAGATCTGTGTTTCCTATTTACAAGATTAATGTCTTGTAATAATGTAGAACAATTTTACTGCAGACTTTTTCATGCAATTATGAAATATTCTAACTGCGACTTAAATATTCGGTATCACAAAATCTCATAATTGCAAGAAAACAACTTCATAAAAACATCAGAAGAAATGACAATTACTAATTATTTTAATTATAAATCATTTTTCTCAATTGCGAGTTGCAGATCTCCTTTTATGTAATTAATATATAAAGATCATCAGAAAATCATATCTTATAATTAAGAGATCTCTAGTAATTAGAGATCACATATGTATCACATACGGACCTTGTAATTATACGATCCCAAATATGTCATATGTCATAAATAATGCAGTAGAAACTGTTTTTCCAATGAATTCCACAATTCTCTACTCAGAAATCTAAAATGTTTAACATCTTCCCAGCAGTCGAGCATGAAAGTGGCTCCAACATACACGCTGCTGTTTGCCACCTCCTGTGCATGTTGTAATGAGAACATTTTGGGTTCTCAGCAGATGTTTCAGTTTACATTTAAACTCCTCCAAAATAATGGGATTATTCAGGTGATCGTGCAGAAAGCAGGAGTGTCACAGTGGGAATGTTGTTACTACACATGGAATGTATGTCAATCAAATCTGCTCCCAGGTTGCGGGGCTTTTTATGCCGCCGTGTCACGTCGTCACGTCGTGTTTGCTAAATGAGCACAGCTGAGGCAGCTGAGAAGATCCACACTTCACTATCGGCGTGAACGAGCACAAAACCCGGCCGACCACCTCGAACTCTGTGTGTCAGTCCGACTCAGGCCTACGTCCGTCTCCTGCTCCTGTCCTCGCGGCCGGACTGCTGCAGCTCTGACACACGCACATCATGAAAGGATGAAGGTGTTAGAACAGCTGAGCAGCTGCGGCCGCGGAGCTGCAGAGGCTCACAGAGAAAGACGCTTCACGAGGCAGCAAACCTTTGCAATTTGTTTGTCTCCCACAAACACGACGCAGCAGTCGCACCCCGTCACACTCACGCTGCTGGAGTGTGATACACGCTTCCACGTTCAGCCTCACGCCGCCCAAAACACCAAAAGGTTGCCACGGCAACAGAGACGAGCAGGCGAACCAGTACGGTGCTCTTACATTCCCATTAGTTCTGACTTCATCTGTGCTGATACACGTGTGTGAATGTGTATTTTATAGAACTACAAACTCCAATAATACCTTCAGATCAAAGTTCCATCATGGCGGCTGATGTAGGATCTCTGACAACGTTCCTGCAGCCGGTCAGGATGAACCCAGTGGACCCCACATGTCTGCCTGCTACCGGATACAGAAACAGGCCTGTAGGCTGCGTCCCCTCTAAAATATTCCATCTTTTCTCTCCCCCCTCTCATCGTGCGACTGAGCTGAGTGGGGATGTCAGGCCCCTCTTAGTTTCCCAAATTGCTCCCGAAACCCAACCTGCCATGGCAGATCTGCACTCGGCAGAGGATGGAATGAGGGCACACGGCGAGGAATTCGTTTCTGAAATGAAACATGTAGATGTTTGGGAGCCCGATGGCCTCGGGGGGAAACAGGCTTTTTAAACAGGGTGAAGGAGCCACTTAGTCACACCGGCGGATAAGAAGCGACCTTCAGGACACTGGTGAAGGTCGAGGAGGCGTTTCCAGCAGTTTCCATTTGCATTTTTATGTGTAAAGAAGCGTCTTTGATGATGATGCAAATGAATTAATATCTACAACAGAACTGCACACAGGTGGGAAGTAACCAAGTATATTTACTTGAGTACTCAAGTACACTTGTCTTTCCCAATAAAGCATAAAGCATATTTTCTTTCTTCCTCCAATTGCTTCTTAGTTTTTTACCCTTGTTAATTCCTACCTTGGTTTCCTTTCTCTTTCTTAATTTGCTTCCTTTCTTTTTTCATTCTGTCATTACCTTCCAGTTTCAGTTCCTTTCCCTGATTTCCTTCTTCTTCTCTTTTCCCTGCCTTCCTATTTGGCTTCCTATTCCCTTCCCTCTTTCCATTTCCTTCTTATGTTTCATTCCATTTCACCTCCTTTCATCTCTCCTTCCTGCTTTCCTTTCATGCTACCCTTTCTTCCCTTCTTTTCTTTTTTCCCCTTATCTTTCAGTCTTTCTTCTGAAATTTAAGAAACTCCCTCATGTGCTCCAGTTACTTCGTAGCCATCCATCTTTATTTCTTTCTTTCATACTTTCTTCCACTGATTTCCTTGCTGACTCTACTCTTTCCTTCTTTCTTTTCTTCCCTCATTCCTTCCTTCTCCGCATGATTGGAAAAAAAGGAAGAGGTATCCTCTCCTCCTTCTCCCTGTCCCTACTCTCTTTATTTGTTGATCTCCTTCTTTCTCTCTTTATTTGATGTGTAAAAGAGAAAAGTAGAATTTCAGTGAAACCAAACTCCAACACTAACATTGACCATTTAAACCTTTGACTGCAAGGCCTTTTTTTCTAATACAGTGGTGGTATTAATATTTTAACAGTAACTCACAGTATTCTTCATATGGAGACACCGAGCTGTAGATTTGCTTTCATCGCAACACGTTACCCTTGTCATTTGGGGAAACGGCAGACAGCGAGGAAGGAAATTGGCAGAAATGTGAGGCTGTGGCAGCGACAGCGGACCCGGCAGCGAGACTTAACAAGCTTTCTGTTCTGACCTCAGCTGTGCTCAGCCCCTCCTCGGATTCCTTTGCGATGGCGTACATATTGCAGAGGTGTATGATGTGTGGCAGAGCTGTCACAGGTATCAAGCCTGTGTGCGGCAAATCCACCGACTGTGGCGAGGAGCGCGGGGAGGACAAGCGGGACGGAGGAAAGTAATGGGGGGTTGGACGGGGGAGACGAGAGTAAAGGGGGATTTCCATCGGAGTGACAGCTCGTCCAGGTGGGGGACAGCAGGGTGACAGTGATGGAGGGGGAGTAACTCCAACACACACTGTCATCACGTCCCTACAGTCTCTGCTGTTCTGTGCTGTCTGTTTCTGGACTGTGTTTGCAGATTTGTGCAGTAAAGCTGGATAATACTGCGTCCACATACTGTGCTGCAGCATGTGGAGGCACACGCACATTCAAACCCTGCTACAGCACTGAACGCTGGACCCACATCACTGCTCGGGCTCCATCTGGGTCACAAGGCATTAAATCCCATTGTTCATCAGCTGCCTTCACACACACACAGCGTCACCTCACCACACACCATCTGTCCTCCTAAAGCTGGGCTATCAAATCCATCAGCGTCTAACAGGTCAGCCTCCACAGAGCTGCCAGACGCACATGAAGCAGCCAGCTGACAACGGCGTGTCTATGAATCCAGCCATAGTTCTGAAATGTCCTGTCTTGGCTGTTTTAATGTTATTTAATATGTATATAATATTTAGTATCCTATCGTTATATAAATATGATGATTCTACTGTATATCCACAAAAGGACAATTTCAAACCCTCTGTGATGAAACATTTAAACTTTTTCAGTGTGATAAGTAACTACATAATGTTTTTGGATGGTTTTTTTAGCCTTGCTGTAGTGACAGAAGTGATGGCTTAACTTTATGTATTCAAACTGGGCCATTTTGGAAAACACAAACGCCATCACACGCCTCATAAAATGCATAAAAAACGTGGGTAAGTTTTGTCATCAGAGGAAAGTTCTCTCCCTTCAAATCCACAAACAATATCCAGTTTCGCAGACTCTAAAGGACACGGCAGTCAGGGTCCACACAGTACTTCACAAGACACAAGACCATAGAATATCAAATATCAAAATGGAAAATTAGGAATAATGTAAATATAGTAATTCTGTCAATAAGTGATGATTCTGAATATGGGTTTCATAATTAGGACATAAATTCTCACAAAGTACTTTGTCACCAGAGATTCGGGATCATATGTCCTGAGACCCATGTGTTGGGAAGAACTGGATCCCTGGCTGGGAGAGTTGGAGTGGACAGCTTTTATGTCCTTATAGTCAAATTAAACCCGCAGAGAAAACACAACATGGGACAGAAGTAAGCTGTAAAAACTTTAAAAAGTGTTCAGTCTAACTGCTCCCGTCACTATAGCATAGAGCTCGTTATGTGTGTCAGTACGTGAACGTCCAGACTGACTGGAAACACTCTCACTTCAAACATAGGTGGGTGGAACAATTTGCAATGTTTGCCATGAGATTCCTTCTAATGTGTGCAGTGGTAGCTTCTCTTATTGAATGAATTCCCTAAGGTACACCAATTTAAATCAGTGAAGTGAAATAAAATGGAATTTCAGTCAGATTACAGGCTACGATAAATTCCTTATGCATTGTTTTCATTTGTTTAATGTATTTTAGAGGTAAGAGCTGTTTTTTAACAGTTAAGTGTGTTGATAATACCATATTTCCTCAACTAAAAGCCATGAGTCAAATAAGAACTGTGTTATTGTCTGATTTCAGTCAATGCAGCCGTGTGTTTACTCTGACAAGCTGTATGTTGTAACTTACAGGTGCCACAAGATGGCAGCAGCTACATTTAAAGCGACATATGGGAACTTTGCAAGTCAGTTTGTTTTCCACAATACCTTCCTGCTAATGTTACACAATAAAAGCCTTGTTAAGGAATGAAGGTTTCTGTCCACTAACACTAGAAGGCTTTTACTTTGAAACTGAAACAGGAAGTGTTGAGTCACAGCGTGACGCAGTAACTTTAACAGGGCAAATAGGAGCGAATCAAAACGAGGCTTCGTACTAAAATATGACCAATTCTACTCATCAAACAGAAGGAATTAGAAACAAAGGCCTGCCTCTAATACAAGCCTGCTTCAGATTAAGGCCCGGTACCTTCTGCAGTTCAGATGACTTAAGGACCCGGCCGCTATTTGAGGAAATACGGTAATAAAAAGAGAAATAAGTAATAATAATTATAAGCATTTGTGTCGCAATATATATCCCTCAGGGTTTGACCCCAGACTCATTCAAACATCGTTGGATCTCCAGTGAGCTGAGAACCAGCCCTGCTTTAGTCTACTGGAACTCTGTGGTTAAGCTTTGCTAAAGGTGCTGCTCGTCATATAGAAAGTCAACATGTCACAAGCATCAACTAAGCATTGACCTTTAATATGTATCCAAGACCACCATCTTTCTCAACATCAATCAAGTACTTTGATTTGCCAAAACAGATCCAAAAAACATTATTCACGCTTTAGCTATTACCTGTGGAAATAATATTATTTTCTTAACAAATTTGCAGGTATGTTCCTCGGTAGGATGATAAAGACATAATTCAACCGAATGTGAAAATCCATTGTTGACCTTGGTGACAGCAGGCCAGCCAGGAGACGTTATGATTCTCCTAAAACACATTTGTTGTTGCAAACTGGTAGCTTCATTCTTCATTCATTCTCATCGTTCCTGTGGTGCATGTTGTTCATACCAAAATGTTGAAATACTTTCAATATCGATATACTTCTCTGGCAGCAATGATGGTCCATAGAGGAAAGCCATTGTATGATCATAAGACTGCTGTAGAAAAGGCTCAGGCTGACTGATGGAGGAAATGACCATATATAGGAGGAGAAACAGGTCTCAGAGCAGGCGAAGGGACACTTTCTGCAGAATAACAAAATAAAGACATGTGAAGATCAGAAGGAAACAGAAAGTAATTCAGATCAAATTAATACTGTCCAACTCCACCATAAACTGCTGTTTGATGTTCATTCTATCTGCAGAAAATCAATGAAGGGAGATGAGAAAAGTGACCTCCACCACAGAACGGGGGGCTCAGAGTGCCAGGAGACACTTGTTGGTTACCCACAGAGCAGTTTTAACACTGCCTGAACAGTCCTGGAGCACCCAAATCCAACTGCAGCCATGAAGTGTTCAAGCTCCAACATGTTTCTGTGGAGGGTGAGAAGAGAAACCCAATATAATGAACAATCAATATCTGTGATTACACATCAGAGTGACTCCTGAGGCCACTGCTGACGGAGCGCTGTTGTCTGTAACTTGCCATTTTTTTCAGGCTGCTTTCCATCAAGTCGGCAGAAGTGGGTCGCAAAGCAGAAAGAAATTACATAAAGGATCAATACTAAGCAAACATACTGTACAAGCACGTCAACGCAGCTGCTAATCCTGTTTGTGAAGCGTTCCACGGTCCTTCCAGCAGCAGCTACAGGGACGCTGACGGAGACGTCAGTGGCCCGATACAGCCTCGCCCCGAATGCCTCTGCCCAAAAAACTAAGTGTGAAATCAGTTGTCTATTACTGGAATATGTAAAACATGTTGAAATAATTGCTACAGTGCGCCGGCATTACTTCTAGTCTTTGCTTGGCCTCAAGAAACCTGCTCAGCGTGAGATACTGTACTCTTGAATCGAGTGGCAAGCCCTGCTGCTGTCTAATGCATGGAGGTTGTCATAGTTACCGTTACGGGAAGCAGTGTACCTTTTCTCCAATATTACATCTTTATAAGTGGGATGACTCAAATGAGTTCTGGCTGAGTTCGACCGGCTGATTCTGTCATTTTCACACATGAATGCAGTGAAGTGCAGCGGTGTGGCAGGTGCCCTCCCCTGGGTGCAGAGAGAGAACAGGTCATCAGGCCGTGCGTTTCAGTCACACGGGATGACTTCAGCTATTAACCTCCTTTTGTTTTAAATCCTATGAATCACCTGACTGGGTGGCTTCAGCCCAGCTGTCAGTGTTAGGGCTTCGACTGCAGGCTCCCCTGTCCACGTGGCGTGTCCTTGAGCAAGACAATAGACAGCAATGTCCAAAAGTGCATTATGTTATCAGTCGAAGTAGCTTAGCCAAGGTATCAGTTTGGTCTGACCAAAGAAAGAGAGATATCTTTAGAAATGGTCTCAGGCCGACTGGAGAAATGTTTTTTAAAGTGTAGAACTTTAATAATACACTCATTTATACAACCAACCTTCTAAATCTACGTACTGAAGACAGTCGATAGAGAGATTAAGGCTCAATATGAGGAGACTCAACTCGGTTCCCAACCGATAGTGTAACTAAATGTGTCCCACCTGACAGAGAGCCACTTTAAAAAAGTGACGTCCTGTTACATCCTGGTGCCCAGAGGACTTCACCTGTCACACTGCTGCAGTTCCCCGCATTCAGATGCCATAACTGCGATGGTGGGGAGCAGAACTCAGGCAGAATCTGCCCAGCGACAAATGTGTAACAGGAGAGGATGTAGTCGTACCCTGCCTGCAGACATTTGCCAAATCTCATTGCAGACTGTTGTGTCTGAAATAGTGACTCAGCAAAAGTCTGGTGATGTTGTTATAGCACTGTAAAACCTCCAGGGAGGGAGGTTGGCTTGAAATAAACATTTATTATTATTGACACTGTAGTTCACGTACTGTTTCCTGCCAATAGCCAGCGTTCGTTTCTTTTAACTATGGCCTCCATCTCTCACCAACCTTAACTATGCAGTTTAACATTAACCATCAGGAAACACTCATATTTATCATTTCTGTAACAGTCAGAACGGCAAACATTTAGTTGAGTAGTTTAATGTACAACAGCCCATCGTATATGTTGTGAACCCGTCATATGTTTTTGACATAAAATCTTATTCTGATGAATAACTCTGGCTGTGAAATAAAAGTAGAATCATAGCAAAAAATGAAAATAGTAAATGCATGAAAATGCATTTTTCCTCCACATTCAACGTTTGAAAGCTGCACCCATATTAACTAAGAAGCAGTCTTCTTCCCTGCCTGTGCTGGCACATTGCTGCATATCTTGGCACATTATGCCCACCGTTGGCAGGACTGTGTCGGCCTCGTGCACGTGCACGTGTGTGCACGAGGCCGACACAATGGGGACCCAGTCATATAAACAGCTCCAACGTGCTACGAGGTCAACAGCTCCACAGGGAACCTTGTCTAAATGTTCTTTTCACCACTAATGTTGGAAATCTGGTTATTCGGATGCTACATCAGTCATTTCTTGTCTGAAGTAAAATACTGTGCATTGACAGTTACTTCATCATGCTACTGAATCACTCCGGTCCCAGTCTAGTATTCGTTGTAACTGCAGATTTTGTGGATTTTTACAGAAAACAAATCAAGAGTTTCTTCCCATAAGAAAGAGAAAAATCGTGAAAACTTCAGGCCCACTGATCTGGGCTTCAACCCTGTTTAAGACAAATACAAATTAACCCTCATAAGTCATCCAGAACTCAGAGAAGCACGGTTACATTTGTGACTTGTTTGGATCAAGACAATGCAGTCGGCAGAAGTCGGGTTGCAGATAAATTCAATGATCGTGTGTCTTACTGGCAGATGGTTGTCTGTGGTGACAGAATTCACACTTTCTGACTTCAAATATATGTAGATGGCTTATTACAGACGTGAGAACCTGAATTATACGAGTACAGGAGCTCATATTCATGCACATTCATTAGGATTCAGAGGGGTAAATTAGGGAGCGAAGCAGCAGCCACTGCTTGGTGTCTTCAGAACATCAAAGCAGCGTTGGCCCGCTCGGTGGTCGACCATCTCACGCTTCTCTCTGCCCTCAGGTTCTGCTGGGACATCACTCGTTAATCAGCGTTGCATCTGGGGAATGCTCCGCCCCACAGGCATCATGCAAATGAGCCCACCGCTCTTTGGTGGCGCGGACCTGGTGCAGCCTGATGCCTTCCGGTGGTCCGCTGGAACACTGACTACCTTATGTAAGATTGGATTTGCGCAGGCCTGAGCCAAGCCAGCGCTGCTTTTCCCTGCAGTCTCCCAGGAACATAACGTTAACATCTTAACCCTCAATTCAGTTCTGGCAAGACTATAGTTGTTTGTGTGGGCTTCCAGATGGATGGAGCTGGAAAGTGATCTCCTCTTTTGGATCAGGAGGTGTCCGTGGGTGAGCACCTGGGTCACTGAACGCATTACTTCTGGCAACATTCAATAAAGTCTTGGTGGCCTGTAAGAGGCAGTTGAACATGCAAATGTTTTACTGCAATCTCTTTAAAAATGCAGATTATGGATTAAAAAAACATTGTCTAATTTCGAGGCAGGGATCTGGCTGGAACCGATGTCCAGAGAGAAATCCTCTCCTGCTTACACTCTTCTAGAAAGGTTCAGAAACAGGTTTCTGTCCACTGTCTGGCAGCAGAACCAAGTTGTGAACCCTGCATTGACAAATCATCTCCTTGTAAGGTGATTTACACATTCAGCAGCTACGTAGCAACAGTATCATTTTGCAGTCATTTGTTTTAATAGTCTCTCTGTTAGCTGGTTTTGGACTCTACCAACTCCTGAGAAAGTCATTTGTCTCCTTAGATGCTAAATGCTAACCCAAAGTTTCCTCCACTGCAGCTGTTTTTGAAGTGTGACAACCCTGCCGAGAGAGGAGTCTTCATATTGGACAATGCTGCAAAACTGCAACATGCAATGACGGTTTATTGAAATGTGTTTCAGCTCATAGCTTTCTGATTTAGCCACATTCCACCACACAAGTTGCATGTTGTCAAACAGCTGTTTTCCCCTCCAGGGTTGGCGGGACTTAAGTGAAAAGTGTGCTCCTTACACATGTGGTGGCAGCGGACCTTATATTCTAGGATTTAAGGATGTAGTCTGACTACACCACCCCGGACCTCCACCCTGGGAAATACTCACAGTTTTCCAATATTAGACACACTAACCCAATAAAAGGCTCACAGGTTCATTCACTAATAAAAGTCAGACATGTGGCTTCCAATATCAAGACTACACTGTTTTATTAAATATGAAGTAGCAAGAACCAGAAACAAAAGAACACAAGACCCTCTGCTGCTGCAGACACACAGCCACTACATGAACACACACCCTCACTCAGCCAAATACATACATGAAGACACAAAGGCGTCCCGTGAAAGGAAACCCACTGGGCCCCCAACACAGAAATCAAACTGTTAAAAATGTATTATTAAATGTACTATCATTCTGCTGCTCTCTACTAAACTGTGCAGATTCTACGTTCCACCTTCATCCTTTGCCCACATTAACTGTATTAACGTTTTTGCCTCATGTTGTCTGCAGCTGCGTGTGTCATGAGATTTACGATGCTTTTTTATAAATAACTGCACAACTGGTTTTAATTTTAGTCTAGCTAGCTAACAAAGATCACTCAAATATTGGGGAATGCAGTGATAATAACATTCTAAATAAGAACCAAGTAATAGCTGGTGGTAGTTCACCATCATGTTAATAATGTTCTGTCCGACGGTCAGTAGCTGTCTGCCGGAGAGCCGGAGCAGCTATCAGACTCCTCAGCGGCATTTTATTTTTTTAAATGGACCAAACCACATGAATTATCAGGGGGTTCCAACAGGATGCATGGCTAAAGATACCTACTCTGATTATGTGTTGACATTTTTGCCGCGGTCAACGCGCCGATAAGCATTGCACACCAATGAGAAAGTAATTCAATTTAATTCAATTCAATTTTATTTCTATAGCTCTATATCATAACAGAGTTATCTCATAGCACTTGTTAATATAGAGCAAGTCCAAGCCAACTCTATATGTACAGACCCAACATTTCCACCATGAGCAGCACTAGGAGACAGTGGCAAGGAAACAC
>JAVQJF010085738.1:0-29062 GCA_036023855.1 Gadopsis marmoratus
TTTTAATTGGTATGCCCCATGTTTGTTTTAATTTTTTTTTTGTTTTTGTTGGTTTTTTTTTTTTTTTTTTTTTTGCCTTTAGAGATGTCTCGATCAAGCTTTTTTTTTTTTGTCAACTCTTCCAAGATTTATTGTTGAGTAATTGCTAATACTAAGCCTTTAAAGCCTTTTTAAATGGAACAAACACCCATATAACACATGCACATTAACACATAATTAGCACATAATTTTGTGGATCATATTTACATAAAATCCTCTAATAAGAGTAATCTCATCACCCAAACCTTGGTAGTCTACTCTGTATAAATGGTGTGGACAAAATAGTAGAAATGCCTCCAAGTGTAATGCAATACCATTAAACTGCAACACAAATTACAAAGTGACGAACATTGAGTCAACCTCTTTCTAAAACAGTTTAAACAAAGATGAAACCTTCATGAAGGTAGGATTTATTGCAAGGCCACTATATTAGAATAAAACTGTTTTGGCTTGATTTACGTAACATAACTTTTCTATGTGCTGCTGCTTACTTTCATATTTTCATTTCATTTGTGTTGTATTAACTTTTTCTTTTTCTTTCTTTTTTCCTATTTGCTTGTCTTTCTTCCATCACTGCCTTTTATCACCAATCCATGAAATCACCTGGCTTGCTTGAAACCCACTACAATCATACATTTCATAAATATAAAATCTGTTTGCTGGGCTGACTTTAAATGGTGCTCAGCGGGCTTTATCAAGTCCCCTCTGTCTCAGATGAAGCTGATCAGTAACAGTGCAGAGCTGCATTGTGAGGTGATAGGGAACCCCATCCCCGAGGTGCAGTGGTGGTTTATAGAGGGTGAAGAGCCCAACGAGATCCTCACCCAGCTCTTTGATGGGGCACGGGATGACCATGTGCAAATAAATGCCACATATATAGCCCACGCGACTAGCACCATTCACCTCACCAGCCTCACCTTCAACGACTCGGGCACGTATGAGTGCCGCGCTTCCAACGACCCTGACCGCAATGAACTGAAGAAGACGCCAAAAATCAAGTGGATCCGCTCGCAGGCAAACATTATTGTGATCGAAAGTGAGTGGTAGAGGAAGCATGAGGAGGAGTAGCCTGGCTGTTCTCTCCTCACTGGTGAAGTTCAGGAAATTCAGCTCCTGTTGCACTCAACTCCCATGCTTCCCGGTCCAATGCCCTTTCCATCCTGCTTCACCCAGTATACACTCTCCCTCTCCTCTCCCCAAAAGCTCCATGGTTGTCCTATAGTAGAATACGAACCTGGTCATAAAGTGCGGCTGGCCCGCTCCCTAATGTTTTCAATCTGATGCCTTTTTTTTTTCTTCTCGTTTCATATTTTAGGTACCATTACGAGGTTCTCTTGCATATAATACTGGTCATAAGGTTGGACATTTGCAAATGGCTCCTGCAGGAAACATATTGTAGATTAACTAAATATGAATATTTAGTAATTAAGAGAAACAAAAAATGGGTGTCAGATTACTTCATTAGTATTACTTCTTGGTAGCTATTTTGCTAGCATTTTACTTAATTAATACTAACATTAGCAATGCCCCATTTTGTTTATACTTGTAGACCATTTTTGTGATTTGTAGCCTACTGAACTGTAGGCACAGAAGATGGCAACTAATTAACTTCTCAGCCATGGGGTATCTTTCTGCCTTGTGGTCTATTATTATTATTATTATTATAATATATATTTTTAATTTTTTTGTCACCTGGTCCACTATCTTCAATCGACTAAAGCAAAAACACTTCATTATTATATTTTGTCATGTAACTGGCAGTTTCACTGCCAATCATTTTTCATACCCCTCTTGTTGCTTCTTCTGCATGTATTTATGAAAAAGATCTTTCCCCCAAGACTACTGCATCTACTAGATACCCAGTACAACTCCTTTTCTCCCCTCATTACTGTTTGTGGGACAGATCTCCCCATTTGAGGGAGCTCTTTCCACCTTTTTGTCAATTTCTATGCATTTGAGTGCTTTCCACCATTTCATGAAAACAGATTTGTTTTCCTTCTCAAATTTGGTAAGTTGAAGGAAAATGCCAAGGACTTAGTTGGTAATTCTTATTTAATTTCTGCTTGACCACTCAACAACTGTCTCAAAGAAATTACACGTTTTATCTCAATCCATATTTACACCCTGGTGACAGTAAGGATAATAAATGAGAAACGATGTGCTGTGATCTCATGGTTGACCTCTTCTACCCTGCCTACCTTTTTATTCTTTCTGCCAATCAGTATGAGTATAGGGTTATCATGTACATTGTATGCTTGTATTATTTCTGTAAAGACAACTGTTGAGTGTCAAGAGACAAAATGTAAATTTATACTATATCTTTAAAAGGGATGCACCCAGTGACGATGATAAATTTCAATGCAATACCATCATGTCAATATTGAGGTGTAAGGATATTAAGACAGCCCTACATAGCCAAAGTGCAGATGCAACGGTTGTGGTTTTTAGGTCCATTTGCAAATTTAAAAAGCTATGTCACTGTAATTACACATTACAATGTCTGTGTTGGACAGTCAGATACTCGTTTTAACACAATTTTGAGCAAATATGCAGTTATGGTGTTTTTCCTTTTGTGGGAAAAAATGTTTATTGGCTTCATTCCACATTTTTGCAGGTTTAGCCAATTTAGAAAAGGATGATAAATAATTGATTTTCCCCTCTGTTTCTTAAGCCCCACTCATCATTTCCGAACCTTCTGAGGTTGCCAATGAGACCTCTGCAGTCCTCCGCTGCAATTTGACTGAGTCCACTCTTCCAATCAAGGGTTCCCATTGGCTGTTCAATGGCAAACTCATTGAAGACTCAAAGTCCACTGAGGTCACTCGATTCACGGAACTTCGGTAAGTAGCTACATTCACCCAAGTGCGCCATATGGGCAGATCTGCCCTGCATTTACTACGGCACAATAAAGGTGCTCATCCTCTAATAGAAGATCTGAGCTGATCTGATGGCTTTTATTTTGAATCTGGCAGTGTTAACATGTTGTTTCTCCAACTGGTAAAGAAGGAGAATTCCATTTCTTGTATGAGTCATACAAAAAAACTGCAAGCCCTGTTGGCTGAAATGCTCTTTAGGTGTCATGTGGCCTGAAAGACTGAGCAGCATTGATTTAGAAGACATTTAGCCATTTCTCAGCTTAAGAGAGCTGCTGGCCTTACCTTTCTTGGCCAAACCTTTTATTTCTTTCCTTTTTTTTATGTCTTTTACTCAGATATTGTTATTTTATTTAAATGCTGTCTCTTTCTGGCTCAGTCCTCTAATGTTCTTTCCCTCGCACTTTGCCTTTTGCTTGTCCCTGGCTGCCTCCATTAGCAGCAGAGCTAGGGGCTCCATTCAGGCATTCACTGCTCTTGATTAGTGGAGAGATGGGCTGTGTAGTCGTGCAGCTTTGCTGGTAGTCTTGGCAGCTGGGATAAGCTCTGTTCACATGCCCTGACCTTAATTCCCCATTAGAGAGAGCAGGCAGGACTGTACAGGACAGTAGCACCAAACAAAAGTGGGATTGTGATTATCAGGTGAAATTTGAAATATTTGTTGCATGGACAAGCAGCTTTATTTTTACCCCGGCTCTTTAGCATGAACAGAATTATTTTGTGAATGTTCTACTTAGCTAAGTGGAAAACCTGTTGCTGTCATTAATGTGGCTTCAGCAGAACTAGTTGGAAGTCACCACCTGCTATTTGCTAGGTCACTAGGTCTGCAGAGAAAATGCCTGATTTCTGTTAACTGTAGGAGTTCTCAAATCCTTGATTCTTTTTCTTTCCATAGTTTGGACAAGATCACCCACAGTTCTAGTGGAAAGTATGAATGTGTGTTCCTGAGTGACCCAGAGGTGACGAAGACAATCGAGGTCAAAAGTAAGTCCATGTTTGCGTTGGAGTTTTAACAACATGGTTGTGCATGGATGTTTATGTAGTTACAGATAAGGTAGCCCGTATATAAGTATATACTTCAGATTCAGTTTCACTGCAAGAACTGACAGTTAAAGGCAGCCATTTTCCATGAAGCATCATGTGATGTATGTTGTTTTTACCAGTAAGTACTGATATTTATGGTGATAGTTTGGCTCTCCTGGTGGTCTAGTCCATGATCTGGGTGTGGACAATTGTATACAACATCAAAGGTTATGTAACCATTAACTATTGATTATCATGGAATACATCTTATTTATTGTATGCCTGAAGCTATGGTAATAAGCATATTACTGGTATATTGAAGGAAGCTATGAGTTTGCCCAAGAACACGTTTAAAAGAAAAATGTTAATGTGGAGACAAACATAATTGAACATCTTTAATATTGGAGCTTTATTGACTTCATGGATATGAGCTTTGATGTCATCTATTGTTTTCTGTATTGTTGTGCAATTTACCAATAAGGAAAATTATTCTGAGAGCTAAAAACTGGGTGTAACCTACATATGCAGCAGATAAGGGAACAACTGCGAGAGTGACAGTTTCATAATATCATCATAGGAATGTTAAAACTTAAATCAATTGAACAAATGTATTATTATGAAGGTAGCTCTGGAAACATTCCAATCAGTTCTTGGTAAAAGATGATAAATGATCAAGGGCAGTTAATTTCATGAATTCACAAACTTTCATGTTCTAATTTGAATGTGTTTGTCTTCCTGCTATAGTACTTCCTTATGTTGCTGCTTACAAGCACTCTGAGCACGGCAACGAGAAGGACAAAGGTGTGTTGGTCTGTGTGAGCCATGGCTATCCACTTCCCACTGACTGGTTCTGGTTCAAAGAAGTAAAAGGCGCCAACACGGTATGTGTCTCAAGCTTGTGATATTTATTATCTTAAATGTATTGATTCAATGTTTTTGATCTACAACCAGATGACATTAATTCAAACATTGCTGTCACCTTTTTATATTGCTACGGGTATACTGGTTCATAAGCTGCAAATTATGTATGTCCAGTGTAAAATGAAATGAAATGATGCAGGTCACATGTATCTGGCTGTTTGCGTTACTAACTTGTTGCTTAAACATAATCCTCAGCCTATCATCAACGGCACTAATGACAAATATGAGATCAAGAGCACCCCTAACAAGACCACTCTGACCATTAATGACCTGAGCATTGAAGATGACATTGGAGACTACACCTGCTCCGGAACCAATGAACTTGGCACAAGCAACGACAAGATCTACCTGCGTGTCCGCAGTCGCTTGGCTGCCCTGTGGCCCTTCCTTGGCATTGTGGCCGAAGTCATCATCCTGGTGACCATCATCTTCATCTATGAGAAGAGGAGAAAGCCTGATGAGGTCAACGACGGTACGTACGCCACGCTGCCTCCACCGCTACACGTTACATCGACTCTTAAGTTCGTGTTTAGACCGAGATTGACACTGTGATAAAACGCTGCCTTCTCATTCATTCAATGACACCATCGTGGCTCGTTGCATTTGCCAGTCAAATACATGCACGGTCACATTCCTTTTTTATATTGCATTGTTCTGTAAATAGTTTAATTTTACAGTTTTTGCCTTGTTAACATCAAACATAAGATGAAGTCATTGCCACGGTGATAACATACCACAGTTGTACATGTTGACTGCTACCACAAAGTGCTAGTGCTGTTGATGCTGTTACTGGGCCTCTTGGATCATATTTAATCTTCTCATCAATACCTAAAGCAACACGCCACCAGTGCTATCCCCTTTTGTAACACAGCCAATTAGAGCTCAGAATGTTGTTTGTCAATTGGCTGCAATGGTTGGTTGCTTCCAAGACTCACTGGCCATTTTGTTATTTTACCAATTATACCAGATTTAGTAGGAGAAAGATACCAGATATATTATGAATAGTTTACTACCAAAGTAGCTGTGACAACCTCCACCAGAAAGCCAAAGTATTGACATCTTGAGGGTAGATACGATCATTTCCCAACCTGCACTCAACGTCTGTACTCTGTTGTAATGTGTGGCTAAAAGAATGTAAAGAAGCCCCTTTAAGTGATTCAACTTCTAACAGGACAAAAGCCATTCAACTGTAGGCCTTATTTACTGAACTGTGAGTTGAGAAGATTTAGTGCCCCACAGTGGTAAGTTGGAGGCCATTGAGGCATCAATCATTGAGGACTCCCTCTTTAGGTGATTAGACTGTAGTTGCATGCATTCAATGTGAACCCTTATTGTCTTTGGTTGTGTTATTATTTACATTTTAAAAATAAAGATCAGGTGTTAGCGCCAGCCTATGTGTAAACAATCTGTGATAGGAACTATTATTTTTATTATTTACATTTTTACTTCTCTGTTCGCTGCTGATTTTGCATTTTGGTAAGTGAACAAACTGCATGTCAGACTGAAGTGGTTGAGCTGAGATGACGGCGTGGGAAAAGCTATGGGAGTCTGAATGAACTGCTTTCATAGTCGCCACTTCTAAGAGGAATGCGCTCAAAAATTTGGTCACTCTTTCACTGGCCGTGCAATCGGAGCAAGCTTAAAGTATTTTCTTTCTGCTTCATGTATTGGTTCGTTTTTTTAAATCACGCGTCTGAGCCAATGAAAGAGTAAATGAGACACGTACGCTAGTGTAATGGGTTGACATGAAATTGGATCGGTTGAAAAGTGAGGGGTTTCAGCATTTTGTCTGCATGCCTTCTGCATCTCGTACTTTGCATGATAAATGATAGGCAACCCTCTTCTTAAGACCAGTACACCATTTACACTTGTCTCACTCACCATTTGGCCACAGAGGTAGCCTTTCTCTTGCTTTACCTTGAATATCTGCTCTTGCTCTGGGGTGACTACTGCCACTATACATTGCCAGGTTGTGTGTTGGCTCTGCCCGTTTAAAGATGTTTACTGTCTTAATACAGCCACTGCAGTGTTCCTTTGGTGTCCTTTGCTTGTATTGCATGAGCCTCTGTGACGCTATGGGGTGACTCTGGACAATGTACAAAAATGTTCATGAATGGCAATTTTCAAATATTCATACAGATTTACTAAAGAGCCATACAGTGTCCAATAAGTGATGTTTAGTCATGTGTCTTTTATAGAACACACCAATGATTGTGTGTGTGGAATAAAGCATTTTCTAAGGATTTTTTTGTAACATTCATTGTCAGAAATGCAGCAGGTGGGCATGCTTCAGTTCATGTTGGGTTTGATCATAACCTCATTGGAATCATGTTGCAGAGGATGCCATGTTCTAACATTTGCTACCGTCATCTGTGGGAGCGGGGGGTGGCATGTATTGCTTTCACACAATCAGACATGTAACTTCCTATCAGCTGACTCTTGTATTTGTTTGCCTTCCTCCCTTGATCACCTACTGCTGTACAGATGACGACTCAGGATCTGCTCCCCTGTAAGTACAGTCAGCAGCTCAGTACCTCGATTGTCACTTAAGATTGTCTTTTTTTCTCTCACATAACTTATGTTTGCTCTGTAATGTGTTTTTCAGGAAGAGCAATTCTAATGCAAATCACAAAGACAAGAATGTGAGGCAAAGGAATTCTAACTAGAAGCTGAAAGAGGTGTGTGAAACAATGAAGTTCTTGAAATTTATGTCAAACTTGCTTACTGTGGAGTACATCTACAATCTGAATACAAGACAAAGGTTTTTTAAAAAATCTAATTCTTTACTCTTGCAACTTTTTGCCTTCCTAGGTGGACGATTCAGACGGCAGTCCAGGTTGTGTTGCACATTATACTGTGCACCCTGCAACTTTAAATACTTTTTTTGTGCTTGGGTGTTAATGTTTTAAGAAGTTGACTGATTTCCTCTTGTCTTCTATATTCTTCTCCACATTGTGCAGCCACAGAACAGTGTAAAATAATTTCTGCTTGAGGTGGTGGGGCAAATATTGCATGAGTTTAAAATGCTTTACTAGCAAAGTGAGTGTTTGTGGTAAAATCATTAGAATATTCATGTGAGGAATGCTTAGTTTATGGTTATTTTCTGTTAATGTTGATGCTCCCTACACTGAACTTGCGGTTGTCAGTGTTTCACTTTTATATTCTCCAGTGTTGGAATGGTTACTTGTAAACCAGCACAAGTTCTGTTCAGAGGGTCTGAAAGATTTTTGATCCAGATGCATCACAGCTGTTCTGATAGCAGCCACTGGAGTGCGCTTGAAGTCAGACATTTGATCTGTCCCTACACCACCAACAACCCCTAGCAGAGTTTTATACTGTGCCATAACAAGCACCATTTTTCTTCTTGTCTTCTTGCATTTTGTTACCTGTTGCAAATTTAAAATGTGACACTTAAAATTAAATGCGGGATCAAGATCAATGTCTGCTAGGTTTTGTTGCCATAAGAAATTAGTTTTAGTACAAAAGCCTTTGTCCCTTTTTTTTTTAAATTCATGATTTTTTTCCCCCCCTATTCATACAGTATATTAAATTGGAAGATTTCAGTCGCCAATGTTTTTGTTGCCAAATTCACAAAATATATTGCTACGGACCAATTGCAAGAGATTTATTGTTGGTTGCTTCTCTTGAATGCAACTTTTGAAAAATCGGTGCATAGCATTAATCTAATACAGCATAAATGTTCACTACGGTGTTTTTCTTTCTCACTGACTGACTGTGAGAAAACATCTGTGTGATGGGCCGTCGTCTCCGTTCCCTTCACTGTGTAGAGATGATTCAGAAGCCATATGTTCCATTTAACCAGAGTAGTGTTGTGATTGGATGTTACCATTTCAGAGTTACACAAATAAAAAGACCTAGCCAGACTTGTGTAAATCGTTGTACCTTCTGAGTACATGGACCATCTGTTGTACAACTTGCACAAACTGAATAAAGGTATTGGATTTTACATGTCTGTTCACTTGCTTGCCGTTTTTCTCAAAATGAAAGGGTGGTGTAGAATAGCAGGTCAAGAAGTCCTGTGTACAAATGGGCCCAAATAGCTGCACAGAAGATTCTAATCATTTCTTTGTAGGATTTACTGTCTCCAAACAAATCCTGTTGGCATGTCAATGAATAACTATTACAAAAACAGTAATGCAAGTGAAATGTGTTTTTGAAAAAAACCTTTATGGAACATTGTTTACCATCATTATACATGCTGAGCTAACTTCAGTAAAAGCTGAAGTTTTTAGAATGTAAGAACTCCACTGCAGCTGAGCCCAGGAGCAGTAGGCCCACACAAAGCTAACTAAATCTATTTTTAAAAACATGAAATTCATTGTAAAGTTCAGACATGCCTTTAAATGTTCTTCCAAAATGGTTTCTTACTGACTTGCCCTTTGCACAAGTGCCTGTTTGATGCTTTATCAGCCCTTTTTTTATCAATAGAACTGTGGATGTGTCTGATTACCTTGCCTGTGTCCTTTCTCTAAAAAAGACTTATGTATGAGAAATGTATTTTTGTTTTTGAAAGCCTCAATGATTGCCTCAGCAGAGTGCAGAACAGTGCGTTTAGGAAAATGAATGACTTCAAATGATGGTGAGCTGCAGATAAACAAGAGTCGAAGCAGATGTTATAGAGCTGATATGCAGTTTGGTCCCTCGGAGTCATGACTGGTGGGGGGGAAAAAAAAACCTTACGGTTGTTCAGAAAGTTTGTGTGTACAACCTACACTTTTCCACTAGGTGGAGCCATTTAACAAGGAATGGAGGCCCAGCCGAGGCTACCGGCAAGAGTGTCGAACCTAAAGCAACAGGCAGACGCTGTTTACTGTATGTAGCCTCTCGATCTAGTCGAGACCTGATGCCTGCGGGTCACCTGACCGCGGCAGCGCAGGACACTGACGGATTAGAATCTACCCGAGATCAGCTGCGGATGACCAATGATGGAGAAGGTGGTGGTTTCTTGTGACCTTCATCGGTCACCTTTGTCCTGCTGTTCCTTGTTTCCTGTCGGGTGAGTTCACTCGCGTGTTTTTAACATATGTATGTGTTGCCATTTGTAATGACGCCGGCTTGACAAAATTGCTTTGTTTTGTTCACGTTAGTTTCTTTAATATAAGCTACCTGTAGGTGTTTGCAGCCCAGGGGTAGAGTAACGCTGTAGTCTCTCTCTCTTTTTCTCTCTCTCTCTCTCTCTCACGCACACACAATAATAGCAGCCAGGTTGCAGCCATAGCAACGCCACCGGTGCGCTGTTCTCCTAACGAGGTGTGGCTGGAAGGCAGAGGGCTGGTGCTGCTTTGAACTCCTTCCTCCTCCTCCCTCCCTCCCTCCTCCTCCTCCTCCTCCCGCCGCCCAGTGTCGCCAGGTTCAGGCTACGGGAGTGTCCGCCTGCCTTCGTCCGCCTGTGATGGGCGAGGAGGAGCCCAAATTCCAGCAGCCTCGACCACCTCAAGTAGCCAGCGAGCATCATGGGAGCAGCGGGGGAGCCGCGATGAAGAAATGTACGCCAGGAGGCGCAGCCGCGTCCACTGCGCGCAGAAACTCCAACAACAGCGAGCTGTGGCTCCTGCGGGGCGAGGACCCCGCACCTGTCCGCGGCGGCAGCGCAGCCGCGGCTCTGCGGTGCCAGAGGGAGGCTGCTGGCGGCTCGGAGGCGGACGCAGCGTCAGAGGCGGCCATCGGTATGATGTGCAACAAAAACGGAGACTGCAGAAGGGACCCGAGCAGCTCAGGGAGCCTCTCCTCTCTCACGTCGAGGCAGGAGAAGCAGGCAGGTGGAGCAGCGGCGGCGGCTGAAGACTGCAAGGCTGCAATCCTGCACGGCTCCATCACGTCAGCGGGGTCCCTGACGCAGGGGCCCGGGGCCGAAGTCAGGTCCGCGGCAGCGATGGAGAAAAAGGACTCCCGAGTTTCCTTCTCCAGCCCCCCAGCGGGCAAAGGGCAGACTCCGAGTCAGCAGTCGAGGAATTCTGTCACGTTTTCCAAAGCGGAGGACGGCTCTCAGATAGTGCCGGATGATGGAGACTACAGGGGGAACCAGACCTACATGCAGCGGCAGTTCAGTTCCATGCTTCAGCCCGGAGTTAACAAATTCTCCCTGCGCATGTTCGGCAGCCAGAAGGCAGTGGAGAAGGAGCAAGAGCGCGTGAAGTCTGCGGGCAACTGGATCATCCACCCGTACAGCGACTTCAGGTGGGTCCAACTGAGCCCACGTCATGTTAACAGTCCTGACTCTTAGCCTGAGTTGGTCTGCATGAGGGACAAAGAGCATGTGGTCTCCGTTTCACCAGTCAGGTATTTATAAATGCAGAATGTCCTTCGTATAAAAAGCACCTCCGCTGTGTCCAGAGAGAAGAAACTACATCCAACATGAATAAATTCAAATAATATTAAGTATTTACGTCTGTATTTGTATTGTGATTTATTTATTTTTTTCTGGAGGAAAATCTTAAGGTGTGAATTTGATCCATCATGAAGACCGAGTAGCTTTTATATTTATATTTCAATGCCAAATGGGTCAAACTTGTTCAAATGTGAGCGAATACTCGTTCAAAAACGGTGCATGTTTAAAGAGGGCACAGCATGTCGCCACTTTTCAAGATCGTTTCACCCCATTTTAAGTTTTAAATAAAAGAAAATTATACTTCCATAGAGGAATACTGACTGATTCCATTGTTGAGACTGCTCCATAGACCAACTGGTTACATTATTGCATTTGGGTCTCCAGACAGCTCTTGCTTATGAGGGCAAAATATTAGGGTAACTGCAATATGTTGTGTATTTATAACAAGCAAGTGTCCAAGGCTTTGTTTCACGAGTTTTGCCTTAAAGATGACTTGAATGAGAAGTTACGTCTGGAGTTGGAATGTGTCTGAACATCTGTTTCAGCACCAAGGACAGCTCCTCCAATTATCTCAAGCATGAAACGGCTGCAGCCTGAAGATAAAGCCCAACCATTTGAGCTGTTATCTGCCTTTACTCGGACTTTGCTATCAAAATATTGTTTAAAAGACAATTCATTTGTGGTTTTATGGGGACATTTTCTGTGACGGAGCTGATTCAAGTCATGACTCAGCAACACTCTTCAGTCAGTTCCTCCTCCCCTTGCTTTGCAGGCTCCCACTTGCTTTCTGCGACGTAACTTAGGCAATCGGGAAAACGATCCAAACAAAAACATATAGGGCTGCAACTAAGGAATATCCTTATTATAGATTCATCTGACAATCATTATCTTAATTTGTCCTTTGGTCAGAAAATAGTGAAAAATCACAATTTCCAGAAGCCCAATGTGACGTCTTCAAATATTATGTTCAGTTTACGACCTCATGAGATAAAGAAAAACAGCAAATCCTCATACGGGAAAAGCTGGAACCTGAGTATATTTGGCATTTTTGCTTGAAAATTGATTAAAACAAAAAAACCCAACTATGAATCAGATATGGAGCACAAAACTGTAGCTGTGATAATTGCTGAGACGTCAGTCTGATGTTCTTTGCTTTGGTATGAATTACACCCAGCTTATCTTCCCTGTAATATCCATGACTCTCTGCTTGCCCTTGGTTTGACCTTGTCCTGAGTCAGATGGTATAGCTTTCCTCACCAGGAGAAGATACAGTGCACTTGGTGAGAAATGCAGGAATTTCATAAAAGGTCAGCCGTTCGTCACTGTGTTTAGGGGTGGCGCTGTGTTCCGAGTGTGTGTGTGTGGCCCTTGAGAGAGAGCTGCTTCATGATGCAGAGAAAGCTACAGAAGACACTTGGTTCATACACACTGAAACTGGCTCAAATGTGTCACTTTTCTGTGTAGCTGTCATGTGCATATTTCATATTTGTGCGGGAGAGATGAAAAGGGCACCCGTTCAGTCTCTAACCCTCTTCTCCCCACTGCTTTACCCATGTCAGGTTCTACTGGGACTTCACCATGCTGATGTTCATGGTGGGCAACCTGATCATCATACCCGTGGGCATAACCTTCTTTAAGGACGAGACTACCACACCCTGGATCATCTTCAATGTCGTTTCTGACACCTTCTTCCTCATGGACCTGGTGCTGAACTTCAGGACTGGCATCGTGTTCGAAGACAACACCGAGATCATCCTCGACCCCGAGAAGATTAAGAAGAAGTACCTGAAATCCTGGTTTTTGGTGGACTTTGTCTCCTCCATACCCGTGGATTATATCTTCCTCATCGTGGAGAAAGGGATCGACTCGGAGGTGTACAAGACGGCCCGAGCGCTCCGCATCGTACGCTTCACTAAGATCCTCAGTCTGCTGCGGCTGCTGAGGCTGTCCAGACTCATCCGTTACATCCACCAATGGGAGGAGGTAGGCTGAGTTTCAACATTTCTGAACCAGTGATGAAATTCTTACACTGACCTAAGCCATCTGTAACCTGACTGATATGGGGCGATACATCAGTCCATATTCCATAAACATGTGCTTGTCAAAATTAATTTACTTTAATTACTGTGACGGTCAATATAAGGTTGCAGATACTAACATCTGATAAGCCAGTATCAGCCAGTGATATATCGGCCTGCTCATATATTAATGTGTTTTGATCATTTCTGGCTCCAGTCTTTCTCTGTGTTAGTTAACATGTGGCTAAACTGGTTTGTTTTAGTCTCTTACTGAAATATCACAAAATAACTTTTTATTACATAAAATAAGGAAAAAAGAATAAATTAACACTTTTCATATCCTCCTGTTCCTTATTGGTAAGGTTATTATCTTGGCTGATAAACTGCGATATTAACGGTCAAGATTGGCTTACTGCAGATATATTGGTATTGGTGTATATGTAGGCTGTTAAAGAAATAAAGAAATGCCAAAGTGGATTTGAGGTAACTTAGATATAGCTTTGTAGTGCCATTACATAGTTTTTCCAACAGAGGGCACTGAAAACTTCAACTGTGAAATGTCCCACTTTGCGTTTATCTTTGTCAAAATTATTGTTAAAAAAACAAATCTTAGAGATCCATATCAAAATTGTTGTATTTGTTTATGTTCCAAAAAACTATCATCGGCTGATATATCATTATCGCGTTTTTTGTACTCCCAAAAATTGGTATTGGCCTCAGAAATCTATCGGTCAGTCTACATGAGCCTTGCAGACAACAGTCCTAACATTTTTTCAACATTTGCTTTAACATCATGAAGCATCCTGAGTAAGTTACACTGAAGGCAGAGACGGTGCAGTGATGTAGGATCACCATCATCTGTCAAGGAATGTGCAGATTGTAAGCCTTCACATAAGAGTATGTTTATTAAAAATCCTGCTGATTGGGGGGGAAAAGGGCTCATCAGCTTAATTTCTGCCACAGATCAAAGCCATCAGAGCTGTATTGATTATTACTCATATTCCAGTGTAAAAGTAAGCTACAGTTGGGATATTATGACAAAGTAGTTCCCCATCACTTTGAATTGTGTTTGCTTATAAAAAAAAGAGAAACTAGTTTGACTGTGCTCTAATAATTATAATAATACAATATTGGTTTCCAGTGCAGCAGTTTGTCAGTATACATGTGATTCTGTTTGTATATCAAAATAATCCTCTTGTGTATAATTACTTCCTGACACACAACAAATGAAATTTTACCATGTTGTACGGTAATAAGCCTGATGGCTGGATAATAGCTCGGCATAACCCAGTGCACTGATGCAGTTAAGAATTCATGAAAAATTAATTTGTGCTTATCAGTGGGAAAGTGAAAAGGGATTTTCCCGAGGAATGAACACGACCAATGGCGACGCTAATTGCCTTTTTTGTCCTGCTCATAACAAGAACTACCTTTTCCTTATTTTTCTAATTGTTTTAATGTGGCATTTCAACCAATGGAGGCATCAAGGAGTCGTAAATGGATTCTGACAGACAGCTAATGAAAGCACACAAGCTTTCTGATGACATCAGGAAATAATAGTCGTCTATGCATATAGCATTATCATATGGACAGCATATAGCATAACATCTATATATGGTGTAAAGAGTTAACTCTGGCCTGCTATGTGCTTGTGTATATAAACTGAGAATCCCTATTTGGACTATCCAAGAATCTATGAATCAAATGTGTTCCCTCACTCTGAAAATGAAATGAAAGTGGTAATTTGAGCTTGACGAGAACCTTAATTACTGACTCAAACACTCACAACTGAATGCTCCTTTGCTTCGCCTCAGCCCTGCCCCGATCCGCTTAATTCAACTCCGCTCAGCTCGATCCAAACATGGCCGGCTGTGTTTCCCCCGTGCCCATCTCGGCTCGGCTCGGCTTAGCTCACTGCAGCAGGGCTTCCTAAAAGACCATCTTAGTGCTGTGATGATTTCACCCAGCTGTAGGCCAGCTGAGTAGAGAATACTGGTCAACAGCCATGCTTATAATTTAAAAAGGAGTGATCTGGATCACCGTGTGTTTGACCATGTGTAGCACAGAGGAGCAGAAAGCACTTTATCTGTGTGTTTTAGGCCGTGAGTTGTGGTCACATTAATGTGCCTTGACCTAGATTGTGGTCTGGCAGTGACACATGGCCAGGTGCTGTTCTGGTGACGAGGGGGAACATTAGTCCTGGAACCTCATTAATCATGATGGAAATGCTTCCTAATCACAGGGCAGGGCCTCACAGTGCGTTTCCCTTTCTCCTTCTCCAAATTAGCTAAGGCCATTAGTCATTATAGGAGATCAAAAAGCAAAGAAAGTAGTGACGTTTGAAACTACATCTGACAATTTTTTGAACAGGGTGTGTTTAAAGCACTTGATGTCTAAATTACACATAGAAATAAGCCAAAGAAATGAATGAGATTTGGTAAACGTCGTCATTGTTCAGCTAAACGCAAATCATAAGACAAGGCCCAGAGCTACATGAGCAAGAACCGTGCTTTCTTGTGTTTGCACTGTAATTAACAAGAGACATTTGCGCCCTGGGGGTTTTGGAGAGCAGGTTTGCATATTCAAGCGAGCTGCGAGTTTAGGGCAGCGAGGCCTCTGAGGTGACGGGATGAGTCACAGAATGTCCCGACCTGGCTGCTCCAGAACTGTAAATTCAGAGGATGCTTGTTTGCGTCACACACACACACACGCACACGCACACGCACACGCACACGCACACACAGGCACAGGCCTATCTGGCCTAATCCACAGACGCTTCTCTTGTTTCAACTGAAATTAACCTTTTTTTTTTTTTTTTTTACATTTAAGAAACCATCAAATTGGCCCATAAAGCCGAGCTGTCCAACACACCTACATGTACATATTATATATGCAGACATACAGCGTCTGGCCTACTTCCCTTGTAGGAAAATTCTCTATCCCTAGTGGGGAATATGCTTTGCTTACCATTTAGCGACGCATCCAGTTAAACAAGGATTAAACACCAGTGCACACACATGCATGTACACTAGTCCCTCATACACAGACACACATTATGGTAACAAGGCCTGGCCAGTAGCCAGCGAAGCCATAGTGAGTGGTGTTTACAAGGCTGTGAGCACAACACCAGCTCCACACAAATGAGCCTTCTTACCTGAGGAGTAAATCTGAGAACCAGATTTCACAACTCAAAGATGTATCACCCGACCCTGAGCTACGGAGCATTTCAGCATCTTTTATCTAATTGTTTAGGTTTTCTGGTGCACAACTTTGCCGTTCTGGTTCACTTTTACGGTTCTCATCAGTGTAACTTTCAGACACAGCAGACAGCTGTTGTTGTTTTTTTTGGTGCAAAATTAGCTCTAAAAACCCACTGTATGCTTCCTGCCCAGTACCAAACGGCACACTAACAAAGTTACCATCTTGCTAGCAACAAAAACAGAGCTAGACGAAAGAGAATGAATATTGGACTTAGATTAGCCATGTGGCCCGAAACACAACTCCAAATGAATGCTAATGTTTCTCTGTGTATGATTTCGTTTCCTGGTTCTTGTCAGTAAACGTGCAGCAGCATTTTGGATCAGCTGGAGACTGTTAAAGGAAATATTGGAGCAGCCTGATGTAGGGAGTTGCAATAGTCTAGCCTAGACGTAACAAATGCATGGACTCATTTTTCTGCAGCTTTTTGAGACAGGATATGCCTGATGTTTGCAACGTTACGCAGGTGAAAAGAGGCAGTCCTTGAAGTCTATTTTTTGAAATCCAAACAACAGAGTGCATCAGGATCTGTACTGTCAAAATATGCACAAGTTAACAGCTAGAAGCTACTGAAAATAGCCTTGATGTAGGACATATAGCATAACAATCTCCAACTGTTTCCAATTCTCTCCCCAGTGTAGCAAAATTCTGGTTGTGCTGTTTGGGAAAACAGATTTTACCTCAATCTGTAAAAACACAAAACAAATTTTTCATTCCCCTCACATTTTGCCACTCTCCACTTTTATACCCACCTCTTCTCCCCCTGACAGATCTTCCATATGACGTATGACCTGGCCAGTGCTGTGATGCGAATATTCAACCTAATTGGTATGATGCTGCTGCTGTGTCACTGGGATGGCTGTCTCCAGTTCCTGGTTCCCATGCTGCAGGACTTCCCGTCTGACTGCTGGGTGTCCCTCAACAAGATGGTGGTAAGCAAAAGGCTCAGTGTGTATACAGTATGTGTGTTGGCAAGGGGTTAAAGGTATTCATCGCACAGTCACATGGACACCAGTGTGCAAAACCAGAGCATAAAGCATATGGAGCACAAAGGTGTTTTATTTGCAGGCAGATGGAGAAATAGGATTTGTTTAAGGTTGAGTCTGCACACTCACGCACACACACACGCACGCGCACACAGGACCGGCCTCAATTAAACCCTCTCTAAGCCCAGGAGACGTGCCAGCGTACAGAAAGCAGGAGTGAGGGATGAAAAAAAGAGCCTGTTTTCGCTCAGTTCGTGCAGCACGACATGTGGTTTGTTCTTTAGCCGTTCTCGTCTTTATCGCTCTCTTATTTACGTCTCCTTTCAGATGTCCGTTCTTCCTGCTAGCTGGCAGGTAGCTTCTGGCCATCTGCCGATGGGCAGACCATTAGGAGGTTTTTGTCAAAATTATTGCTGGCATGAAAGAAAAACTCTCTGGAGAGCAAGTGGTGCGCTCAAGCTGCATGGAAAGCAATTATCCAACCAGATAATTCATTCATACTCATTATTACAAGCATGTTCATTTCAAACTTTAAATCTTTGTCAATCAACTAATGTTTTGCTACACAGGAGCATCACTAACCCAAAACAACCTGAACGTAATGCCTCAAAAATGTTTTTGCACTATACCGGACTTTACTTACTGTTACAGCACTTTTAAAGGAAATATTGAAACCCAATGTATTTTTTATGGCTCTACCATTACATCAGGTGGAGAAGTTCAATACGATTTGCATCTTTTTAGTAAAACCTCTCCAAAACTCTTGGTATCAAGTTTGGTAACTTAACATTAAGTTTGGTGGGTTTGAACCATCCGAAGGGGTTAACAGTGGGTTGGGACTCTTTATATCTGCTGCATTCCACCAGGGACAAACACCTACCTTTCTTAACAAGCTACTAGACATCTCAAATAAATCATAAATCACAAACTAGGAACACTTAACACGGAGGAAAAACACCTCAACACGGAGGAGCGTCTGGAAACATTTCCCCCCTGTTTGGTTTATTTATCATTTTGGGCTTAAACACTTCCATCCTGTCTGACTTGTCACTCTGTATTGGAGATAGCAGACTGGAAGTTGGTGACATGCAGGGCCTGAGGCAGGGAGAAGTCGGGGGATATGAGCAGTGAAACGCATATCCCTGTTGCTCAGTGCCTGCCTTTTTCACACTGTTAGAAAAATATTCTACTCCAACACACACTCATCTTTTTATTTATATACTGTATTTCACACATACACACACTCACACATGTTGCCTGTATTAGCGGTGGTAGGTAGGCCTGTTAGTAGTGCCACCAGGAGAGACCAACGATACAAACTGTTTATGATATGCATGATACTTAGACTTTAGAAGTCCCTCAAACATTTTGTGCTTTATAATTGAGTGACAGATAATGGACTTAATGAAGGGCTGTGACCCCTAATGCTAAGCATACAGTACATAGGGCGCATATACTGTGTATTTGGCAAAGAGGATATGATTGGTTTGGGAGCAACCATACAAAAAGAGAGAATTGCACAAACAGGATAAATGGATTGGGAGTTTGAGAGGACCATTTGTATTGACTGGAGAGGCAATAATTGCAGGAAGAGAGCAGAGTAAACTGATTGGTTAAGGCTAAGGCGAAACAGCCGTCATTAACTAGCCCACACCACTGTGCCAGAGGCAAAACTGGTTGACCGCTACTTGATTTTAAATGGCTTGCTTGGTAGCTCAAACAATATCTTGGAGGGAGCATCACATAATTGTTGAGTCTATGGAAGTTCAGTAGACTGCATAATTTCCTCCGCATGCTTTTGTCAGGCACAGGCTGTTTCCTGAGCTGTCTGATGCTGCTGTTGCCAAGAAAGGTTTCATATGCTGAGAACGAACCTTCTAATTTTAGCACGTAGATTTGTGACATTCAGGCCTCAAAAATATGCTCCTCTAAAAAACGTTGCGTACTATGACACACTCGTGTGCATGTGTGTGACATTTCCAGGAACAGATGGATCTCGCACCCTCCTTCCCAGCCACCTCGCTGTGTTTACATTCCGTTTTCTCTTTGATGCCTCAGAGTGATGCGTGATGTTCACGCCTGCGTGTCATTTTCCGCGCGAGATGCCACAATGCCAGCGAGCACCCATGTGGGCGTGGCCGCCCAGTGTGCTGAGCTGTGCTGCTTTACATCTTTGGGTAGTCAAGGTCAGAGATCCTCTTCAGAGTGGCTCTGAATGAGAGATGCAGCGTTAAATGATCCTCATGCTATGCTTCATTTCAGGCTGATTGTCTGTCTACCTGCGCTGGACTTTTACTGGACTCCACCCTGCGTTCCTTTTTGCGTCATCCATGCACTTAAGGCTAAATACAGCCAGATAGAAACACTGGGAAGACACTCTCATGTGCACTTACCTGCCTTCATCTGTCTGTCTGTGGATCAATGTGGCTGCTGGATCAGTTGGATCCCTCTACCCTCAACTTCTCTCCGCTTCAGTCTGAGCCCTGTTTCTGTATCAAATAGTCAAGCTTCAGTATTTTACTGTAGAAGAAGAGTTGCTGTAATTTTAATAACGCATCATTTTGTGTGGCTTTATTATCTGTGCATGTGCAGTACATGCACTCGCACACAGATGTACTTCAAGAAACCGTCCTGCTTTGGAAGTTAATAAGGATATCCTCCATTGATTCAGTTATTGAAGTGATCTAACTGGCAGGCAGGCCTGTCAGCTCGCATAAGAATAATGGACTGTGTGACATCTCTGTGTGGAGGTGTTGGTGTGTATGTGAGTTGAGTGACAACTGCCTGTTATGATCCTCTTTATACATATACCATAAAGTGTAAGACATCTCAGTAACACACGTGCTACATAATAATAACAATCCTTTATTAGTCCCTCAATGGGGAAATTACAGATCCGAGGCAGCCCAGGTGCAACTTTAGGGTTCAGTGTCTTGCCCGGGGACACTCCGACATGTGGATGGGAAGTGCTGGAATCGAACTTCCTCCAACTACCAGGTTGAAGGTCAGCAGCTTTACCTCCTAAGCCACAGCCGCCCCATGTTAGCTGTACATGTTAGCATAGAAGGCATAGCTAATTAGCACTAAACACAATGTACAACGGAGGCTGATGGGAATGTCATTAGATTTGCAGGTATGTGGTCATAAACGGCTAAATAAAGTTTGTCTGTCACAAATTTAATGCAATCCATCTAATAGCTGGCCGACAGTCCAACATTACCATCCACAGAGAAACTCTACTAACGTGGCTTAAAAAGCAACTGCCTCTTCCCAGTGTTAAGTTTAAAAATATAATTTGTATTCATTTGTATCCCTTTGCACACATTGTCTGCAAAAGGTTCCATGCATGGCTGAAATTTCTGATTTGCTGAAAGCAAAAGAATGACCGCTGTGGTTCTCTTCATCACACTTCCGTCAATGATGAATACCTCAGGGAGGAGGATGAACAAAACTACAGCTGTAAAGCTGGCAAAATGTAGCCGGTTTTCAGATTTTATATAAAGGCCCAATGTCGCAGAGTGAATGGAAGGGTGTGAGGCTGATTTATAAAGCAACAAATCTCATTGAACCTTTGTATTTTGTGTTAGGAATATTTTAAGAAGTACAACAGACTATATGAGGCTGAAAACTGGGGAGAGAACAATATCCCCTTTCCTGTTCTCCCAAATAATAAATTACCCTCCGTTTAGCTGGTGTAACTTTTTTATGTAACAGTCTAATGATGTATAAATAATGTGATTGCTGAGTCTCCAACAAGTAAACAGATCATTTTATCTAATCTATTGCATTATGTGGAAGCTGTTCCTCAAGCACATGATGTTGAACATCTTCCTCTTGATATCTGTCAAAGGAGAAATACCAATTAAATTTAATGAACTCAAACCCAATAACAACAGGTTATTGAGCAGCAAGCTATGATCCACTGAGTCAAATTCCTCTCGCAAATCAATTTAAATCCTGCCTCGTGATTTACAAGCATCCATTTCACAGCTGATGAAGTCAATTACAGATTCACAGGAAGTCAGGTCAGTAAGACTTCCATACCCAACCCGACTACAATAAAAGATTCAAATCAACATTTACAACACGCTTAACTTTTTAACTATTCTAATTGGCTGTGCAGTTGGTGTGGCTCTTGGGATGGCATTGTTGTTGGTCAGTTGGTTGGTCCACTCTGGTCCAGACTGCAGTATCTCAAGAACTATTGAAATGATTGCCATGAAATGTTTTACAAATGTTTATGGCCTTTTCTGTAGCAAATGTTAGCATGCTAATACATTAAAGTAAGATATTGACCATGACCAAGTTAGCAAACCACTGTGATCATGTTGGCATGCTGGCATTTAGCTCTAGGTACCGGCGTGTCCTAGAGCAGCCTCACAGAGCCACTGGCGCACGGCTGTAGACTATTTGTTATGTACTACATTTTACCACACATTCACGTGATCGCTTTAGGATACTTTTTGTTTTTTGGTGCTGCACCTCACTCTATAGAAAAGAGAATTATTATTGGCATGCTACAGTTAGTCAGATCCATCTTTCAGAAAATAGAAAATAGAAACATGCTGCATTAAACCAAGACCTTTTTTAACGGGCTACCAATCAGACAAAGTAGTTACAAAAAACCAGACCTTTGAGTAAAATTAGTACTTTCCTTCAGAGGAAGAGAGGAGGATACGATGCTCCAGTTCAAGTTATAAATTCAAACTTGTGTTGCACCCGGGGCACCGAGGATGAGGCTCAGACTGAGGCAGGAGTGTGGAAAAGTTCTGTTCAGGGTCTGTGGGATATTTTGCTTATTATAATGGGCTTAAGGGCTATGGATGACAGTAAGAGAAGGACTGCGGTTACAAGGCTACATAATATAGACACAACAACAAAGCTGGAGAAATAAGGATGGTGCTTAGAATCTTAAAGGCTTCAAACTGTTTTTCTGTCTTTTATCTAAGATTGCACGGTCCAGTTTATCTCCTTGACAGCTCAAAACAGATATAAAACACTGAGCCATGTTCTGGGCTGGAGCTAAGCTCACAGTCTGGTACCAGGGCTGAGTTTCTGGTGATCCTGCTCTTGCGGCTAAGTGCCTTCAAAATCTCATCTTCTGTTGCTGTTTCTTAAAACACCTTTTTGAACACTAATTTTCAAACATCTGAATCTCGTCTCTTGCCGGTGCGCCCTCTTTCACCTCCCCTGAAACCAACAAAATTTGAATCTCAAATGAAATGCAAATGCGTCCTGGAAAAATACAAATCGGATAAGAATCCAATCAGTCAATCAGTGAGTGAAGACACCACTTGTCCCAGAGAGGGACAGAAGGAGTTTCAGAAGAAACACACATACGGTGGTAAACTCCAAACAGTGCGCGTCCACAGCTGTTTGAGGGGAGGATGTGAGGTTCAGCGGTGCCTGTGGAGGGCTTTCTAATGAATCTAACATGGGAGAATTAGGGTTGACGGAGTGTGTGAGCACCAATCAAAGGCAGACAGGAGCAGGCAGATGCACAGGCTCCTCATTAACACTCGCTTTTTTCTTCTTCTCCCTCTGTTTGGCCAAGACGAGGCGAGGCTGCTCAGCGATGATGATAAGGCTCTCCACCAAACCTGAAACAATCACCAGACACGGAGCCATATTCTTCCCCAGGAATGTCTTACTCTTTAGCCCTCTTATTCTTTAATTCACTCTCTCCTTCACTACTTCTGTCGCACTCTAACAAGCAGTCTACCTTTTGGCAGTTCAGATCATCAGGTCAAAATCACTGTTGCACAAGACTATAAAATGGAAATGTAAGGAGCCGTTCTAGGACAGAACAACCCTGATTATTCTCCTTTGTCTCCATCACATCCACCTTCTTATATTCCCTCCATCACTTCCTACAGAACGACTCGTGGAGCGAGCTCTACTCCTTCGCCCTCTTTAAGGCCATGAGCCACATGCTGTGCATTGGATATGGAAGACAAGCCCCAGAGAGCATGTCGGACATCTGGCTGACCATGCTCAGTATGATCGTCGGAGCCACCTGCTACGCTATGTTCATCGGCCACGCAACCGCGCTCATCCAGTCTCTGGACTCGTCCAGGCGGCAATACCAAGAAAAGGTAAGGGTCTGGGTAGTTTTTTGGTTATTTCGCTGGATGTTTACTGCTTGATGTTTACCTGTTATGTTGTATTTGAGACTGAGTTAGCAAATCAAGCTAATGTTGATAGTTATATTCATAGTCAGTTCAACCAAATTACCAAAGAGCAAAACATAACATTTCTCACGTACCTCCTGTAGTATCCAGACATGCAGATAGTTATGGTTTTATTTTTGCAGGTTTTGAGATTTCCATCTATGGGATTTCAGCAATACGATGGTGGCGAATGAAACTTTGTGGCGTTCAAAGCGCTGGAATATTTAATTTCACGAATAGTTCAACACTTTTGGGAAATACACTTTCATTTGTTTTTTTTGTAGCTTTCTTGTAAAAACTGTAAAAAAGAAAATAATGCAACAATGATATGTTGTGTTTTTACAGGGAGTTGCGTGTAACATTTTCTTCCAGGCTAACTATTTCCCTTCTTTATGCAAAGCTAAAATAATCTGCTCCTGGCCTTCATAGAATAAGCTTAATTCCCAATACTTATAGTTTATGCAACATCTCTTTTCAGAAACAATGTCCTGGTTACTCAGAATAATCCACAGGCCATGCTGTAAACAGTTGACATTGGAACTACTGTACCTTCTACTGAAGAAATAATCACTATAAAAACTGTGGACTGTGTTCTGTGGATTATCCAGAGTTACTGGGACTCTTTTTTTCGGCAAAGGGATGTTGCTGTTGATATTTGTTTCTCAATGGAGACAAATATGTCAAAAACCTGGACAAATAAGTCTTAACCTGTCTGCATGGCTAGATGCCACCACAGGCTATGTATTTTTTATTTGGGTGATCCAACTCTTTAAACACAAACTATCTGAATAAATAGTACAGTTTGCTAGCTTTTGTGGAGGAGAAAACTGAAGACAAAGGAAGGATGGTTTTACTGCAGTCTATCTTTAGATCACTGGTGAAATAAATCTACAGGATTACCTTACACATACCCAGGTGGCAAGACGCCATCTACAGTGCTTGTCCCCTCCGATGAATATGTGGATATGGTTATCACATTTCATATGAAGAGAGGGTTTGCTCATTTGATTCCAACACACTTTGATGGGAACAGCATCTGTTCTATTAGTTCGATATTCATGGCTGCAGCTCGCCGGGCCTCGGCCTGTCCGTCGCCTCCGTACAACGGCAGATCAAAGCTGTCCGCTTCTGCTTTATAAGGTCATGTTGTCAGTGGTGCTCTGTGTCTCGTTAGCTTCCTTAGATCCTGGGTGATGTGGAGATGTCTTATGCTATCTATCGCACGTGCACATGCATGCAGACACGTACATACGCATCAGAGGGATTGGTCAAGCTTTGTTGTTTAGTTGAAGCATCTGGCCAATGTTTAGAACAAAGGCTGATCAGGTTTACGTCTCTCTTTCTGAGTCATGTGCGGTTGGCTTCAACATGTAGCTTCATTGAGTTTATTTTCTGGCTCTTGTGGCTTGGTTGTTGATCATGTCTCCTGTAGGTGGGGCTGTGGTAAAACACAAAGCATAATTTAAAGGGTCGGTTTACGCAAAAAAATAAAAGAACTCTGCCGCTATCATGATACAAAGGAGGTGAATTGACGTTTGTCTTACTTATCACATGAACTTTACTGACAAGTTATATGGGATTTTATCCTGAGACCCTCAGACCGGACCCGACCCTAACGGTGACTGAGCTTCTTCAGACAGCGGCCTCAGATCTGTAGACTGCCCTGCCCAAAGAACTCACTCACTAATTCACTAATACACTCTCATAGACTTGCTTTTATGTAATTGCCTTTTGATTTTGCCAACTTTTAACCTTGTGTTGTTTCCCCATGCATTTTTAAAATCTAATTTTATTTTCTAAAGTAATTTTTTCTTTTGATCATGCCTTCTATTTTTATATCTTCATTGTACTCTATTCTTTATTATTTCATCTTTTAGTATTCCATTCTTGCCCTTATGCTTTCCTGTAATGAATGTTGTATACTTTGTTTGGTTAAGTGCTATTTTCAAAGTTTCACATTTTTGTTGTCCTTATTGCTTCTGCAAAGAATGTCATATTACCGGGTCTGCCTGTGTTTGTCTGTTAGTTAGCAGGCACATGTTTTCAGCATATTCTAGTGGAATTTTGCTTTAAAGTTGGATCAAGGTCCAAGGAGGGTGTGATTAGTGTTTGGCAAGGATCTCAATCCAATGGCACTACCAGGTGGACACTTACACTTAATATGACCCATAAATCATTGAAGAATACTTCCTGGATGTTTTGGTTCAAGCCAAATTGATCAGTAAAGGCCACGCCCATTTCTGATTGCAAACCTCACCCAGTCCTCACCAAATTTGGTACGTAATATAGTTGGATGAACCTGAAAAGGTTTTTATATTATTTTATTGTAATTGGTTTCCAGATGGGCTGTTTGACATTAATGCCATAAGTCTAAAGGACATCTTCCTGCAGTGAGCACTGATGCCAAAGAGAGAAACTAAGAGAAAGGGCAAATGAGCTGCTGAGTCTATGCTGGAGTCTCTGTTCTGTGTCAGTTGGGTGTAGCTGTACTCTGTCACTGATGTGACATCTGCAGCAATCAGTTCCTGCTATCGCTCTCATTCATTCTCCTCTTCTTCCATGATGCAATAATGAGCAGAGTGGCAACACCCTGCTAGGCTGGACTGAGACAACACATCCAACATGCCTTCCCTCTCCAGTCCCCCATGACGGTTTGTTCATCATTAACCAATGAACTGAACCATGCTGCACTGCAGTCCACGATAAGTCTCGGCATAAGATAACAGACCGGGGACGGAGCTATGGGTTTGAGCGTGCCTCTCTGACAAAACAGATTCTTTGTCTAAGATAGTGTAAATGCTAGCGACAGCATGGACTTATATTGACATGACACAGAGTAAACAGCATCCCGCTCAGCGCTGAGACAGAAATGTCATAATATCTCTAAGCATCCTGTCCGGTCTGCATGCAAAAACCCCACTGATAAAGGATACATGTAGATTCTAACTGTGTACTGTGGGTTCAAGAGTTAGACAACGCATGCTGGTATTTTTCCTGCTTTATCAGAATGGACACATGTTGTTTGGTTGGCAGGTCCAGGGTCAGGAATATAAATAGAGACGCACACAATAAGCGTGAGATAAGAGAGGGAGATGTTAATGGGAACACTGTAGAGTCACAGCTCTATTGAGCCATGTATTCCTATACATCTTAGATGTAAAGACTTCATGAGCTTCTTTAATTATACATTTCTATTCTAGTTCTATTAGAGACAAGATTCAGCACCTCCTGCTCTCAGCTGGTACCGAGTTCTCTTCAAACACAGGAAACGGCTGTAAAGAGACTGGTTATATCTCATCAACCTTCATCAACTAACTGCAATTATTTCTTCATCTAAGCCATCGATGTGTCTCTTAGATCCCATCCCAACTAGGCTGATAAAAGAAGTTTTACCCTTAGTTTGTGACCAATCTGTCCTTATTAAAAGGTTCTGTGCCACAGTCCTTTTTAAAGTAGCTGTAATAACAAAACAACAACAAGAGAGTGCACCACAGCACAGAGACGGCACTGGTGAAAGATACAAATGACCTTCTAATTGCATCAGATAAAGGACTGTTTCTGTACTTTACTTGTTAGATTTTAGCGCTGCATGATACCATTGACCATCATATTCTATTACAGAGACTGAAACATTTAATTGGCATTAAAGGCACCGCCTTTAATAGAATTAAAATCCTTCTCCCCTACAAAGCCCTTTATGGTCAGGCACCATCATATCTTAAAGAACTCATAGTAACCTATTACCCCACTAGAGCACTGCGCTCCCAGAATGCAGTGCTCTTTGTGGTTCCTAGAGTCTATAAAAGCAGAATGGGAGCCAGAGCCTTCAGCTATCAAGCTCCTCTCCTGTGGAACCAGCTTCCAGTCTGTGTACAGGAGACAGACCCCCTCCTGAAGCTTAACACTTTCCTCTTGGATAAAGCTTATAGCAGGGCTGACTCAGGCGAACCCTGAGCCGCCCTTAGTTATACTGCTGTAGGCCTAGACTGCCAGGAGACTTCCCATGATGCACTGAGCTCCTCTCTCCTCCTCGCCCTCTCCATCTGTACGCACTCTACTCCCATTAATGCTAACTCGACTGCTTCCCTTTCCCGTAGCTGTGTGCTTTCTCTCCTCCTCTGTCCTCTCTCTCTCACTCACTCACTCACTCACTCACTCACTCACTCACTCACTCACTCACTCACTCACTCAACTCAACTCAACTCAACTCAACTCAACTCAACCGGCCGAGGCAGCTGACCGCCAACCCAGAGCCTGGTTCTGGTTCTGCCTATTAAAAGGGGTTTTTTCTTGCCACTGTCTCCTCGTGCTTGCTCATGGTGGAAATTGCTGGGTCTCTGTAAACAACCAGTCAGCCTATTGTACCTGATAGCATCCTTGTTATTGTGGCAAATTTACAAAAGATCATCAGTTTGTAATTGTGCGTGGGCGGTTATTTTCATCCTAAACACGATTACAACACAACCCCTGGTTTGGAACCACCAGCATCTCCACTGTAATCATTTTTAAACATGTAGAAATATGATGTGGCCAGAGGTTAAATGGCTGACGTGAAGTTGTGGATGATGTAATTTGACATTTTGTACGTGTCTGTGGGTGTTAACAATGTTTAGCAATAGAGCAGCGAGTCCGAATAGTAGTGAGAGGCGGGAGATGTGACCCCTGGGGTCTCCAGTGATCGGTATTGATCCACTGGGCCTCAACATATAAATCAACCACTTGAGGAACTGCTTACTTCTTAACCTGGATGACTACTAAGGCCTGACCTCGACTACTTGGGCCTCTGTCACTTATATTTGATCGATTAAACACATTCTGCTGTTTTGACAGAAATAATTCTAATTGAACCCTAGGTCCACTTACTCGCTTTTTCTGGAGCTTTCAACCACATCTCATAGTTGAAAGAGAGTCGCATATTGTTGAAAGCTCCATGAATAGCTAGTAAGTGGACCTTAAGTTGAGATTTTATTTTGTCAGCCACTATTTCCAAGTCAAGAACATAGTTCCATTTATTTGTTGGGGGTTTTCTCTTATCTTGTTAAGAGGGTCCAAACTGGCTGATTTTTCAGTTTGTGCAACACATTTACAGCCTTACAGCCACTATACATAGATACATAGATATAGTTTTGTGGTTATAGGTTCTTTAAAATTATTCCAATGTTATACATTTTTGTAGAAAGAAATCCTGGAGAAAATTGGTGCAATCCAGATGCTGCTTCCATTCATTCTCAGTGCCGCTGATGATGATGGTGTGTGTGTGCATGTTTCTGTGTTTATCTCTGTGGGTCTCTCTCCGCTCTCCAGTCAATGTGCTGAAGGATACTGCCGATTTCGACTCGGGTTTTATACACTCGGGACAACACACACACACACACACACACACACACACACACACACACACACACACACACACACACACACACAC
>JAVQJF010085739.1:0-24821 GCA_036023855.1 Gadopsis marmoratus
ATAAATATATTTATCTTTGGTGGGGGGTTGGTGGATTTCCCGCACCCCCCCCCCCCCCCCCCCCCATGCATGATGGCACCCCACTCATGGCTTCCCAGATAGACAGGTCAACTTCAGACGCTTCAGTATGATAGGAGTAACAAGGCTTACAGCGCACCATACAAACTCTAGCTTGTTGCTTTTAGGCGGTAAAACCCTTATGTGTCTTTAGGCTTCCTAAATGTCACCAGAAAGGAGGAGCAAGCATCATGTTGCAATTTTAATTTTTAAAATGAGATTTATAAATATGTAATCATTCATGTTATGTTGTGGGGCTTTTATTCCTGTCTGAGGTAGAATTTGGGGAGCAAACAGTTAAGAACGTAGGCAACCTTTGGGAAGTGGTGTCACTCATGTCCAGCTTCCTGTTTTGCCTGTATGGTACTGAGAGCACTGTGGAGTTGAAAGGAGTGTGGAATATGAGTGCAGCTGGAAAATGAGTGTCAGCACTGTGCGAACAGCAAAATTATACTAAACAGCTGGTGGTCCTTTCTCTTATCATTCAGCAAATAATGTTAATTATTCCCTACTAAATAGCAAAGTATAACAAGGCTGTTGCAGGATATGCAACCAATACCCCAGCATCTTGCTAAATCATTGGATATTTCTCATTAAACAGATCTCCTAATTAGTAAGAGCAGAGATTGTTATCCATACATCATGGACTATGGGCATGGACTTTTATTGTAAAGCACTTTGAACTGCATTTCCTTTATGAATGGTGCTATATAAATAAAGTTTATTATTATTATCTGGACACAGGGTTCTGGACGTACTGTTGACTCTTTGATAGCATGAACTTTGGAACAGCAATAGCTAAACTGACCACTTCCTGCCTAATCTGAAATTAAGTGATAACATGCTACTGTTTCAAAGCCCTCCTTCTAAACTGTTACAGGTCTACAAAGGTAGAAATGTTTGATTGTTCACTGTTACCACATTGGTTTAAATTTGAGAACTGTGGGATTCATTGTAAGTTTTAAGATGTCATGGTGTAAAGGTCAGAGGTCAGACGAGGAACCACCCTGGCGTTCTTTTAGAAATGGCCGATGGACTGAGTTCAGTGTTGTTGTTTGATTGAAATACAGCAGGCTGCGGAAATGAGTCACTTGTTGAAAGGGAGCTTCGCTTATCTTCCTCCCATAATCAGTATTGTCCCTAAAGGAAAACACTTTCAGTGGAACAGTGCAATCAAAAAGCTGTGCAGCCATGTTAACTGTTTCCTGTATATGGCAAAACAAAAGAACGGTTTCTTTTGTTTCGCATTCTTCCGATCACTTTGCTCCCATTCAGACTCTGATGTAAAGTATGTGCTCAAAGGTGAAGTAAAAACAGATTAACATATTATCAGACCAAAAGATATTGGAAAGGTTAGATGATCAAAGATGTGTTCAATTGTTTAGAGTTGGGAACCTTATAAGCATTTATTCTGTGTGTGTATGTATATGTGCTGTGTATAGTAGTAAGCTATACATTTTGTCTTATAATCGCTTTGCCAGTCAATTTATTAAAATTGTATACATATTTCAGAGTCAGAAGATACAAATAAACTAAACTTTCTCGCCAACCATAGTTTTACTTTGACAGAGTTTTGTTGTTGTGCATACTGCTGAGCTTTACTGCCACCTACTGATGTCAGCAACAAAAATAACTTTGGACCGAAGCTGAACGCAGAACTGGCATGAACCTCTGGAACGATCTATGAATTAAATTCTTTAGATTGTTTTTATGTCTATATTTGGTTTTAGTAGTGTGTCTAGTTTCTGGATTTGGAATTAGGCTTTTGTCTTACAACTTGCAACCTACTCTTTATCAAGTATGAAATAAAACCTTTAACTTATATATTCAACTTTGAATTGTCTGTAACTTTTAAAGGTCTTTTCATTTACATCAGTCATCTTCAGATATTTAAATATGTCGAAGATGGTACAGCCATATATTGTCATTGTGCTGTGAACCAGCACGTGCCAGTTTACAGAGGGACAGGCAGCTGCTGCAGAAGGAAACACTGTATATGGTATGTGGCTAGAGATAGAGTAGCCTAATCAAAGCTAATGATTGTGCACATTTTCAGCCCAGAGGTTGTAGCCTATTTTGCCTGATCACAAATAGCAACTTTATAACGTTTAATTGCGGCAGGATTGAGTGGTTAATAATGGGTTTAATGATTACCTTTGATTTATGTAGGAACGTGTTGTTTTTAATAAACATCAGCTCCACTATGGTTTGTTTTTGTAGTTTATTTGTTCAGGCATATCGTTGCCGGCTAAAAACGGACCTTCGCCTTTATAAAGAGTTTCTCCGTCTTTCGAACCGTCTCAGTTGTCGGTGAGGCCGGCGGGGCGGATCCCACACTAGAGTGAAAGAGAAAATAAAGCAACACAACAATAATAAAAACTTGGCCGTTTCGTCCATTTTGCTAGCAAGTTCCCCTGTGGATATATAACATCAAGGTGGGTGAATCTGGAGTCGTGCTACCACGGTAACGAGGCTCCCGGCCGGCTGCTGTTTAGCACGCGTCTCTGTAGCTACCAGACAACCAAGCTAGCAGTGCGCGAAGATGCAAAGTGAATGGTCTGTGCTAGCGCTTGTGCGGCCAGGGCCATTTTACCAAACCTCCGTGATAACTCCGTCGAACTGACCGTACTGCTAGGCTATCTCTGGGCCACACGGGCTATTCGCCGAAGATACAGCTATGTAGCCGAAGTTAGTGAAAATATTTTTGTTTTAGAGAAAGACAGGGTTCAAAAACGTCCTCCCTCCAGTTTACACACAGTTTGGACTAAAGTTAGCCAGTTGCTATCATGAAATTGCTTGGGGGGTCTTATGGTTATACTCTGAATGGTACACTTCTCTTGATACGAAGCTGTATAGCGTTTACACCTTCTTAACAGTGAAATTACATCGATAATGCACCATCTGTGGTACATAGCTGTGCTGTTTTCCGTCTGCTATTAAATCCCACCTCAACCACTTACAGCTCTTTCGTTATTTCCAGATATTACTCGTATTGCAATTTTTACTTTTGACAATGCATAGTCAATCTGACATTTGATTCCTGTGACATCAGTATATCTGTGTGTGTCTAGGTTCCTTGAATCATGCTGTCTGACGATATCTCATGTACAGTTGACAGGGTTAGTTAATAAATCTGAAAGGAAGTTTATCGGAAACCATTTTGATAAAGTTATAATTATCTGGGCAACATGCCGAAATTTGACAGGTTCCAGGTTCTCAAATGAGAATAAATTTGGTTAGCTTGGATTTCTAAGTAAAGCCATACCTTTGAGTTTTGGAACTGTTGATCAGATAAAAAACAAGCTATTTGAATGTCTATTTGGGAAATTGTGATGGGACATTTTCACTATTTTGTAGGAATGCACTGATCCCACTTATCTCTCCTGATACTAATATCGATAACCCAACTCAGGGTATCTGCGGATACCAGTTACAAATCCAATACCAGTGCATTCCTTTTCCCAAATTTAAAATCTGTTCACTCTTCACTGCATGAAATGACCTTTCACACTTTAATTTCTAGATGCCGTCAGTGATGAATGCAAATGGAACAATGCAGTCTGTCAGCCCAGATGTGGGATCCGCTCCAGGGTCAATGGGCAATTTTTCACTCTGTGGACAGTCTGAAGTCTTGAAGCAAGTGCTGTGTGTCATCGACAAGAAGGCCCGCAACATGGAGAAGAAAAAGGTGACAGCTCCCTATTGACAACATGTAGCTTCATCCATGTTGTGTAAAGTATGAGGTGTCCCACTCAGAACTAATCCACAGCTGTTAGTGTTTAGTAACCTAAAAAACTAAAGCAGTGACAACTATTTCTCTACTTAACGTGTTGAATTTTAGAACTGTTTTCTGCATTTTTTTATGTTCTATTAAAGAGTAAACTGGACGACTATCAAGTCAGGAAGAACAGCGGGGAGCGTCTCAATCAGGACCAGCTGGTGGGTATACTGAAGCCTTCATCATTTTGTACATAAGGACAAATGCCATTGCCAATGCAATTGTCATTCTTACAAAGACTTTACAACCTACCTAGCAATGTGTGTGAAATGTCTCTTTCCTTCGCCTTTTTAGGAGGCCCTCGCCAAATACCAGGAAATCATGAATAACTTGGAATTTTCCAGAGAGTTGCAGAAGACGTTCATCACACTGGGACAAGATGTAAGGATCACTGGTTTTCGGACTATGTTCCCTCAGGGTGGTGTCCACCCTGACTTAAACTAACTTGACTTTATGTGGCTCATATGTTCTTATCATTAGATCCAGAAGGTGGTGAAGAAGTCTGCACGGCGAGAGCAGCTGCAGCGGGAGGAGGCAGAGCAGAAGAGGCTGAAGACAGTTCTGGAACTGCAGTTCCTCTTGGACCGGCTGGGAGATGACGCTGTGCGACAGGACCTGAAGCAGGGAGTCGCCGGCTCACCGCTGCTGACAGATACAGACCTCACAGCTCTTGATGAGTTCTACAAGTTAGTGGGGCCAGACCGTGACCAAAACATCAGGTTAGTGTAAGGCACTTGTTTTCTGGATGAATTTGAGATGCAAAAGACTTCTTCTCCTTTTTTTTTTCTTTTCATTTTAACAGCCATACAATTTATCTCTATATTTGCAGGTTGGCTGACCAGTATGAAGATGCATCTGTGCACCTCTGGGACCTACTGGAAGGGAAGGACAAGGCTGTGGTTGGAACAACATGTAAGTCAACTTTTAACTTCAACAACAGCTATCGATGACATACAGTCAATGACTCGATCAGTGCAGCTATTTTGATGATCGGTTAATCATTCAAGTATTTTGTTAAGAAAAGGATTACGAAAGTCCACTTGTCTAATGTAATTATTTGCTGATTTTTTTGGTCTTAGTCTGAACATCTGACTTTATTAATATGCCCAGCTGGTGGTGAAAAGTATTGTCTTGTAATTTGTCACTTTTTTTTAAGTGATCTCAAGTCAAGTTAGATAAAGGTGGCAAATGCTTCAAACAAAACCTTGTCATAAGGTACTGCAAATGTTAATATTTCATGTCCAATATTTTTGTGTGCTGTGTTTTGATGTGAATAATCTGGGCTTGGGGATATTGGCGTATGCATTCTTAGCAGTCTGGCCTCAGGACCACTGCATTCTGCTTGGGGGCTGAGCTCTGTGGGCTTATCCTGACTCAGCAGCAGGGCAGGGTGCCAGTGGCCCTGTTGCCTGTGGTTCCACTGGTCAGATCTCTGGAGCCACATTAGGATACTGTTGACCCAGTTCACTGTGGCAACCCCAGCCAACTCGTTTTACCTCAGTAAGGAGGTCCCACTTGGTGACTCAGGGTGATATCTATTCAGGCAGCAGCAGACTTCTTGGCCTGAGGCATGAAGCAGTAAAGGAAATAACATTGACCTGCTTCGTCTGAAGAGCCAAAAGTGGAAATGCCTGAGTTAACTTAAGGGCCCTTCTAGTGTTTTTTCAGTGAATTACAAGTCATGAGTGTTTTAGTAGCATATTTGTAAGCTAGTCAGTCAGCAATTTAGGACATTTTAGCTCCTATCAGTCCTTGGATTTAAAAAAAACAAAAATCATGAAATAATTCTGTGACTGCTACATTATGGTAATTTTACATTTAAAACATTTAAAAACATGTTTTCTCAATCAGCTTATTGCTCTTGACAATTGTGTCCTACATGAAAGTTGTCTTTTTTGTAGGTGTGCAGCTAATTATCTTTTTATCGATCAATCTGGCAATTATTTTCTCAATATTCTGGTCTATAGGATGTCACAAAAGTGAAAAATGCACATCACACTTTCCCAGAGCCTACATTGCCATTTAGAATACTTCTCTCTGTCCGCAGTCCAAAACATGGCTATAGTCAGTTTTGCTGTCATAGAAGACAACATAAACCAGCAAATGTTCCTGTTTGAGAAACTGGAATCAAGTTGAATTGACAATTGATTGAAACCTGTTGAGATTTAGTTTTGAGTATACAGCTGGTATTATTGTTTGTCATCTTAGTTATAGCTGGTTGTTACTGGAGATGCAACCAAAAACTAAGAACCAAGAACTAAGACTGGATCTTTAAAGTCTTCAATGGCATTGACTTCATAATTCTAAAAATAAGGCTTTATTAAAATGTCTTAAATTAAACTAGTGACGACATCAACATGGGAAAGTATAAACTTAATGAAAATTGACTGGACAACCCAGATTTTGCGTTACGGCTGAAGCCAATGCCGGTCAATGGCACGATGTACTTTGTGCAATAAGTCTTTCCAACTCGGCACGCTAGGTTTAAAGGCAGTGGAGTCTCAACACAACGGCTAAGTTTTCCCTTCAACAGACGCCAGGTATTGCCCACTTCTGTTCTATGTCTTCCTTGGTTTCCACCATGCCTCCACCCCCATCTCTGATACCAACAATAGTTCTCCGCACAACATTCGTAGGAGTAGGAGACATATTTCACATAATGTTCCCGGACTCTGAAATAGCCTGAACCTTTGCATGAAGTTGAGATAAGACGGCATTAGCAAGTTTCGACTTAGTCCCATACATCTCAAACCAGCTGGTTGCGGATGCGAACAAGGGCGCATTTCGACGAAAGCCTCAACCTGACCATCTGCGATCTGCATGTCTGCTATTGGTGTAAAGATCATGTCCCGTTAAGAGTGGGATCACAGTCCATGGACATGGGACAGACCAGGATGTACTGCACCATTTCAAAGTAAGTAGCCAGCACTAATTAATTAATTAATTGATTTTAGTGACACATTTTTATGGAGTTAAAAAATGAGTGCAGATTGTAAGGAAACTGGTTTCTTTTTAAATAAAAAATACAGGTCAGCTTGCCAGTACAGCAGTTTTGTTTTTTTTTTAAATGATCAATATCGGGGGGAAAAAATCTTTCTTGTCATGATTGTGCTAATTGATTTTATTATTATTGATGCCTTACCTGTCAGCCTCCCATTCATTACAAAGATATGCTGTTTGCTAAATCTTTATTGGATTCCATATGAAACCAACATTATTCTTGTAATTATTATAATTGTTATATGCTTCATGAATCATTGTTTAATTCTTAGGAGGGTGTGAAATACCTGGACAGGTGCAAGCTGCTGTCTCTCCATGGACGGACCAAATGTCAACTGGAAATTCCTGGAGCTACTGCAGCAAGAACAGGCAGAGCAATAAGGGGGGAGCTCAACTAATTGTGGTGGGAAGCTGTGGCCTACACACCTTACATAATGCCTGCAAAGCTGGGTTCATGTGGCAACTGGAGAAGGTTTTGTGGGCCAAGCACAGACTCTTCCATAATGCACCTGCAAGGAGAGAAGACTTCATACCAAATCCACAAACCTTCGACTTCCAGTCTGTGGCTTGAGAATTTGCAGGTTCTAAAGAGACCCTAGAAAGATGTTCTCTGATCCAGACTGGTGCCATGGCAAGATGAGGAATCTCGTCCAGAGGTTTCTGCAAGATAAACGGGTGTTGGGTGATGTGATTACTTAACAGTTCAGTGATTTCTTATCTGTTGAGGATAGAAATACTGTATGTCCCCTTCCTTTCCTACTGGCCCACCTAAAATAGGCTGGATGTGTTCCTGCATCATGCTTTCCTGAGCCAATGCTACTCTGAGCTATGGGAGTTCTGTAAGAAGTTTCTTCGGTCTAGACCTGCACTATATGAAAACGTGCCCTGAGGTAACGTTATGATATGGCGCTGATATGATACAGTTTTTAAAAACAGTGCAGATAGGCTTCTCAATCAACAAAGAGGTGGTAACATGCAGGAAGACATGAAGGCCATCCAGCGACTGATCTGTGATGTCACCGCCTGCAGGGGGGGTCCTCAAGGTTCCTATCACTCCTCAGTTGCATCAGCTAGGTCCAGGATGTACCTTGATGAGGAAAAGAGAAAAAATGACCAGTTTCATTACTCAAAACAAAAGGGCAGCTGCAGAACGCATTGAGCCACTGAAGAAGACGGTCTCTTTCTGAGGTGGCAAATATTCTGCAGAATGATGCCGATCAGCTCGCCACACAAGCTGAGGGAAAGGCTGGCACAATGATGGCACAGCTTATCGCCAAATCGGATGCACTAAAGGTGGTGCTCTAAAGAAAAAGTGGCAGAATAAGAAAAGGTGGAGGCAGAATTGAGGGAAGTCTGCAAATCCATGCCATAGCTGATGTGTCATGGATTTTATGTTACTGTTTTCCATGTCCACTCTAGAAAGTGTTAAGTGTTTAACATTTGAAGTACTGTATATGATTTATTTTTGTTTTTTTCCACATGACCAAAAAGACTATAAAATAAACATTTGGGCAAAATTGTCCCTAACCCTGAGTAACCGTCGTTTTTTTTTCTTCAATTGTGGTTATAGTAAAGTTGGTCTTACAAATTTCATTTTGAGTGGCATTAAATAAGTCTTAAATCTAACTTGCCTTAAGCTGCAGGAACCCTGCAAGAAAAACAACAAATTCTCACATTTGAGAACTATTTTTGCTTAAACAATTCATCTATTTGATTCATTTGAATTTTTTCAATTGGTTAATCGCCTAATCGTAGCTCTAAATAATTACTAAGCGGTTTTAAGGACTTTTTAAAAGTATATTCACCTGTGAAAGTGTATTTTGCAAGCTTAGTTGTGAAATCTGTTCATCTTAAAGCATTGCTCCAGTGTCCTCTTTCATGGGTCCACTTTACAATAAATTGCTTTCTATGTTATTCCTCTGCTAGACAAGGCACTGAAAGAGACTTTGGACCAGGTTCTGCTGAGCGGGTACTTCGACCGGGTTCCATCTCACCAAAATGGAGTCTGTGAGGAGGAAGAGGAGGAAGAGCCAGCCGCAACAGCAGTAGCTGAATCGTCCGAAGCCGAAGAGCAGACTGTTGATCCAGGTCTTTCTCTGAAGTCATAAACTCGCTAATGAAAGCAATAAAGAAATAAGCACTGCGTTCTCTAAAATGTTTCTCTTTACAGAAACTGAAACAATTGAGGAGTTCACAGAGCCCATAGCGGTGGAAACAACAGAGGTGAGATACATTTTCCCCTTTCCAGTGAAGTCTTGAGATGCACACACACGAAGGTTTGTGAACCCTTCAGAATTTTCCATATTTCTGCATAAATTTGACCAAAAACTACATCCGATTGTCACACAAGTCCTGAAATGAGTCAAATATTAGACTAATTTATTTAGTCATTTATTTATTGAGGAAAATGATCCAATATCACATATCTGAGTGGTAAAAGTATGATTATCTTTGCTTTCAGTATGTGGTATGACCCCTTTGTGTAACAGCAACTGCATCTAAACGTTTCCGGTAATTGATTAGTCCTGCACATCGGCTTGGAGGAATGTTAGCCCATTCCTCGGTACAAAACATCTTCAACACAGTTATGTTGGTGGGTTTCCTCCCATGAACTGCTTGCTTCAGGTCCTTCCACAACTTTTCTATTGGATTAAGGTCAGGACTTTGACCATTCCAAAACTTTAAATGTATTCTTCTTTAACCATTCTTTGGGTGAATGACTTGTGTGCTTAGGGTCGTTGTCTTGCTGCATGACCCACATTCTTTTGAGTTTCAGCTCACGGACAGATGTCCTGACATTTTCCTTTAGAATTTGCTGGTATAATTCAGAATTCATTGTTCCATCAATGATGGCAAGCCGTCCTGGTCCACATGCAGCAAAACAGGCCCGAACCATGATACTGCCACCACCGTGTCTCACAGATGGTATGAGGTTTTTATGCTGGAATGCAGTGTTTTCCTTTCTCCAAACATAACACTTCTCATTTGAACCAAAAAGCTCTATTTTGGTCTGATTCGTTCACAAAACATTGTTCCAATAGCCTTCTGGCTTGTCCAGGTGATCTTTAGCAAACTGCAGACAGGCGGCAAAGTTCTATTTGGAGAGCAGTGGCTTTCTCCTTGCAATCCTGCCATGCACACCATTGTTGTTCAGTGTCTTCCTGATGGTGGACTCATGAACATTAACTTTAGTTGCTTTGAGGTTACCTTGGGTTCCTTTGTGACCTCGCGGACTATTATACGCCTTGCTCTTGGCGTGATCTTTGTTGGTCGACCACTCCTGGGGACGGTAATAATGGTCTTGAATTTCCTCCGTTTGTACACAATCTGTCTCACTGTGGATTGGTGGAATCCAAACTCTTTAGGGATGGTTTTGTAACCTTTTCCAGCCTGATGAGTATCAACAACTCATCTTCTGAGGCTCTCCTTTGTTCGTGCCATGATACACTTCCACAAACATGGGTTGTGAAGATCAGACTTTGATAGAGCCCTGTTCTTTAAATAAAACCGGTCACCCACTCACACCTGATTGTCATCCCATTGATTGAAAACACCTCACTCCAATTTCACCTTCAAATTATCTGCTAATTCTAAAGGTTCACATACTTTTGCCACTCACAGATATGAGATATTGGATCATTTTCCTCAATAAATAAATGATCACGTTTAATATTTTTGACTAATTTGTTTGATTTGGTTCTCTTTATCTACTTTTAGGACCTGTGTGACAATCGGATGTAGTTTTAGGGCAAAATTATGCAGAAATATGGAAAATTCTGATGGGTTCACAAACTTTCAAGCACCACTGTGTGTGTATATATATATATATATACAATATAATATATACTTTGTATTGTGCTGTGCTGATGTTTGCTTTTTTTACTTTTCTCCCTCCAGTTTGTAAACAGACAGTTCATTCCAGATGGCACATACAGCAGCAGTGAGAAGGAGCAGGGGGATGAGTGGACCACGGAAACAGAGGTATGCTGCAGGGGGGGTTGTTTTCTGGGGTTGAAGTTAACTTTTTTCCCTATTTTGTGTTGCTGATTTTTCTGATTGTAACTTTAATTGCATCCTCAAAGCAATCTGACAAATGACCTCCGTTTTAAGACAGACGTTCCATTTTGAGATTTTAAAAACGATAGAAGATCATTTCTACAGCATACAAAAACTCAGGGATGTCAAAACATTTGTGGGACTTGTAGGACTTGGTCACGTGATCCAATTTGTAGCTTAATGATGAGAATTTTCAAATGAGTGCAGGATATATAGGACTATTTGGAACTTGATTGCATTAAGCATTAATTTGGCAGCCAATATTTGGAGAGCAAAATAGCTTTGTCATTAAACGACAAGCTGTAAAAATGTGGATGCACTCTATGCTCAAATAAGCAATGTGCTGTATTGCTGAATGGCTACTACTGTTATCACGTGCTTTTTCTCATATGTCATGTTAAAACTGGTTATGTGATGTTCAGATTAGATTTGTCAGTGCAGCAGATGATCATGAGTTGTTTGTCATTTTTCCTCATTTACGGATAGTGACCATAGAGATACAGGCTAGACGAGTATTTCTCAGCTGTTTTATCCAGTTGGCCCGTATTGGATTGTTAGTGATGATCAGATTGTCAGAATCCTGTTAATGATTGTTGGTCAGAAAGGCCATGGGGTTCCTGGAAGAAATGTAGTGCACCCCGTTTTATAACGCGCACAGTATGCAGTTAAGTATAGATGTCGCCAGGGACATTTGAAACAATGTATGGTCAACATTTAAATGGATATCTTTCATCACTCACTTGGCCGCGTGCTCATGCTGGAGCCAGTAATTCTATCAATAAAGAAAATATATAGCTTTCACTCTTGTAGTCGGTGCCACATCAAGTGTTTTTCTGCTGTGCGTTCTCAAAGATGCTGTTGAAAGAAACAATAGATCATGAAAAGCTGCTTCAGACTGATGAATCTGAAGTTTTTATAGACTATACACTTTATTTGGACTTGCCCAGCAATTGTTTCTTTTTATTTATATTTTATAGTGCTTTATGTCTATATGTGTGTTGAATGCTATGTTACTTTGTGAAGCACGTTTTAACATCTCTGCTCTGGAAAGGTTCTATATAAACACTTAGTTTCTTGCTATGTACAGGCTCTTTCTCTAATGAAGGCTGTCTGTCAGGTGTCTGAGCACTGAGGTATTCTACGTTGTGTTAAGTCTGCAGCTTGTCATTGGCTCTGACGAGTCCAGGTTATTACTCATGTGCGAGTTTACACGCTAATGAACACATTTCTACCCTGGAATGCTCACATTATGTTTAAATATCAGCTGTGATGTTTCAGTTTACAAACTATGATTTGAATATAAACACACAGGTAGCATCTAATAAGCAATGAACCAGTTTTCAATTATTCCTTCTCCTGTATGTTATTCACCTATTCTTTCGGTCTTCCTCTCTCAGGCAGTCAGTGTCATGCAGCAGCCTGTGCAGCCTGCGGCTTCCCCTGTCGCCATGGAGACCCACCCCTTGAACTTAGCGTCTCCTGTGCCGCCTACTGACCCCATGGTCAGGAAGCAGGTGGTGCAGGACTTAATGGCACAGATGCAGGGAACGTACAACTTCATGCAGGTGAGGGCTCTGTGCTAGGAACAACTTTATACTGTAGACATTATGCATGGTGCTCATCGCGTCTCTGTTCTCAGGACTCGATGCTGGAGTTTGACGGACAGCCCATCGACCCAGCCATTGTCTCAGCGCAGCCCATGAAACCTGCTCAGAACATAGACTTGCCACAGATGGTGTCTCCTCTAGGTACGTTTTACAAAAAGAAACGTAGTTGTGATTGTGTAAAAATTACACTTGAAAGCTTGAAATGGCTTTTTTAGTTCACTATGGTGCTGTACTCAAATCTTCTTAGTTCACCCAGAGTCCCGGCTATCGCAACCCAGCGCTGTTCCTGCCCAACCTGAGCCCACGCAACAAGTAAGTAATCAAACTTGAATGGACAAAACTGATTTTGTAGCCACCCTGAAGAAACTATAAATAAGATAACATGATTAATTTTTCCCTTTATTTTTTCAGGTTCCGATCGTCTCCCCAACTCCGCCCCCCATCTATCAGACCTCACACACACCAGATCCTCGTCCCTCAACAGAATCCCTCGACCCCATCCAGGTAAACCATGCTGTCCTGTGAAATAGCCCCTTTGAGAATTAAAGGGTCCAAAGCATTAATTTACTGGTTATGATAGTATTACGGGACATGGATATGTGCTCTCATAGTGTGAGATTTGTATGTAGTTGTAGTCATAAAATTATTTAACGTTTTGCAACACGTAGCGATTCGATGTCTTTAGAAATCCTGAGGTCACGAGTCAAAGTCTACTTTGAGCTCCCCCACCCCACATTAATAATTTATATTTTTTTACTGTCAAATATTCAGTTATCTTTTATGTAAATTTTATTTCCCAACAAAGTCTTAATGCTGATTCAAAGCCTTCCTAAACTGCCAGGAAGAGGAAAACGTTCTTTTTGTATTGCTGAGTATTGATCAACACGTTCTGGGTACCAACTGAAATGTGTCTGTCGCATTGAGTATCTACAAGTATCATGTATTGAAAGTTGATATGAAATGCTTGTTCAGATTCTTAGGCTTGTGTTCTTCATCAGATTTATCCTGATTTAATTCAGGAAACCTTTCTAACTGACTTTTATTTGGTCATTTGCTCTTATTTAACATGAATTGTGAAGCTTGATATACAGTATATTTTGTTACATTTAAAGAGTGAAAACACATTTATATTCTCCAAAGTACAGTATAAGCATACATACATAGAGAACCAGTCCTGTATTTAGTTGACAAAAAGTAGTCAAATCAAAGTATAAGGAGTCTAAACGTACTGGAATGAGCCTGTAAATTCCACAAATGTAAAGAGTTTGAATTGTAAAACCTGCACTCAAATATAAATGAGACATTTTTTGACCTAATTTACTTTCTTGCATCATACATAAAACAGTTTATGCAAAAATGCATTGTTTTGCTGTCTACAGACCTCCATGTCCTTGTCGTCAGAGCAGCCTCCACCCTCTACAGCTCTCCCACCTGCCTCTCAAACACAGGTTTTCCAACCTGTTTCGAAAGCTCCTCACAGCAGTGGCATCAATGTCAATGCAGCACCATTCCAGTCAATGCAAACAGTAAGTCCCTTGTGATGACACGTCCTTTTTTTTCCTCAATCAAATCTACTGAAGAATTAGCCATGTAATCAAATAATGCCTGTATTATAACCATTTATTGAGTTAACTCCATAACCGGAATAGCTGGCCTGTCGTGTAGATTAAAAAAGAAAAGAAGAAAGTTCTTTGTGTGTCACTGCCAGTGGAATCAGAATAGCAATGCATTAATGACTTCCATTAGGAATTGCTTGTGGAGTGTTTTAAGTGCCCTCTCATCATATTGCAGTTGTATGGGTTTGTAGTGAAGCAGCTTGGTGAGTAATGGACTTTGCTCCTAATGAGCCTGGGACCTTTCCTCGTGTTCTGGCTTCACCATAATGTAGCCCTTGTTCGCCCTTCAGGTGTTCAACCTCAATGCCCCAGTCCCGCCAGCTAATGAGACGGAGGTTTTGAACCAGGCCAGCCAATACCAGAACAGCTACAACCAAGCTTTTGGCAGCCAGTCGCAGCATCCTGTGGAGCAAACGGAGATTCAGCCGGAACAGCTGCAGTCTGGTGGGCAGATTTTCAGAACTGATTTTCATTATTTACTTACTACAAACTGATTGTGCCATATTTGTCTTAAACACCTTTCAATTAAATAGTGTGCGTTCCACTTTGACTGGAGATTGACTTGCATCTGTCTGTTTTTTAGTAGTAGGTGCCTTCCATTCCCAAGACCAGTCAGGAGGCCATCAGCAGCCTTCCCAGCAGGGCCCAGGCTTTGGCAGGCAGGGTCAGTCCTTCTACAACAGCAGAGGCATGTCTCGTGGTGGACCTCGCAATGCCAGGGGCATGATCAATGGCTACAGAGGCTCATCGAATGGATTCAGAGGTAATCCCACAAATGAATCCATTATTTTCACTTAAGCCCCTTTCAGACCTGGAATATCTGGCATTGCTTCATCCATCTGTTAAAGAAAAGAGTTTTTGTCACTCAGACATAGGTGTCAGTTACATTATGGCTTTATTCAGACATAATTGGACCTTTACAGAAAGAAGTAGCATTGTTTAGTTTGAAAGTATTTCATATCAAAAACAAATGTTTTCTGTTCTCGAATGAAAGATGAAAACGGATATAGAGGAAGTGCTGGTCTGATTATTGTTGTACAGGTTTCTTTTTTTCATTTGATACAAAATTTCCATCATGTTTATGTCTGAAAGGGGCTAAAGAGTCTGAGCTTATTTTATTGTAAATCTCAGGAGAAGCATTTTAAGTTTAACGCCTTCCTATTTTCAGGTGGCTACGACGGTTATCGTCCTCCTTTCGCCAACACTCCCAACTCCGGTTATGGACCGACTCAGTTCAACACACCTCGGGATTACTCAAATGGGAATTATCAGAGGGTATGAAAGAAGCATCCAGACCTCACACTGTTTGTCATCTTCAATGTCTGGAGTAGTTTCTAAAATGTCTTTTTTTTTTCTTTCCCTCTGTTGCTAAAAGGATGGTTACCAACAGAACTACAAGCGCGGAGCTGGACAGGGACCCAGAGGAGTGTCAAGAGGCAGCACTCAGGCAATACGATCCTGAAAAGGCCTTTCATAATGACTGTGACTGACTAACTTGCACCACACTGAAAATTCAAGAATGCATTTGCCCCAGCTCACTCATGTCCTCTTTTGTTTGTTCTTCATCAGTGGTATTTTTCCTGTCTCTTTAAATCAAAGTAATGCCTGCTTTTGACATTTGGAAACATTAAATCATTTTAGGTCGAAAAAACACAAGCAAAGCTGTAAATCCAATCATCGATTTACACGAGCCATGTGTTAATATTCCTGTAAACTTGAAAGATTTCATAAGTTATTTTTTGTATAAAAAAATGCACCTGCCACTGCTGGTCCAATCCTTGGGAGTTTATTCCCTTTCTCAGTTCTTTTCTGTCATTTTGGTTCTTTAAAAAAAAAAGGATTATGTTGAATGAGCTCCCGTTTCCTTGTTTGTAAATTGATGTTGCTTCAAGAGTTTCAATAAAGTTGTGTTGCATATCCATGCTTCTGTTTTCTGCTGTACATTTCAGGCATGTGTCAGTCAAAAGACAAGGCTGCTAAATATGCATCAACTGTGAAATGCTGCAGTGGATAAAGGTCTATTCTAATGATTACTTTGTTGTATTCAGGGTTGTTGGGGTTTCAATTTATCTTATCCTTTAGTTTTTGCTTGTTCAATTTCCGTTTTTATTTTGGTTCTAGATTTAATGTCCTGTGAGGCCACATAGCCAGAGTCAGTATTTCACTCTTCTACACGCGGGTCAGTGTGCAGCTTCCAGCGCTCCTCTAATGGAGGGTAACTTGAAACGTGTGGTGTGTCGGGCAAGGCCACGATAGACATCACATATTTCACCATCCTCAACGTTAACTCGTCTTGCTCTAAAAACAGAATGCACGCTTGTAACAACACCCAAGAAAGGATCCGGATGTGTTGGCGGCCTGATACAGAACCGGCCTGCGGCTCATCCGGGTACAACTACTGACGTGAAACGCAACACGTTCTGCTCAAAACACAGCTTCCTGTCGTAGAATGTATATGTTAAAATATAATGTCCTTTGAATGTATAGTGTCGTTTCAGACTTGGGATTTTGCCATCGAAATGTTAATTTTATGGGTTTTTTTTTTACCAAGTGTAATTAACCTTTAACACTAGATGTTTCTACAGCCAACAACTTTGCGACATACTGTTTTGAGAAAAGCGAAATGAAACTTTAACACGGTTCAGTCGGTAGGTGCTACACCGGCGCGTGTTCCCCCTGATCACGTGCTCACAGGCAGAAGTCGTACCACGCTGCCTCCTTCAGGTATTTACCAGCCACCAGTCCCTAACATGTGGTCAACCTAATGCAGGATCCGGATCTCAGTCACCAAACTAGGCTTGCAAACAAGTTTTAGTGTATCGAATTGCTCATCGACAAATTGCCATCACAATTTCCAAGAGCAAAGGTTAAAATTTTCATAAAGATGACCATCCATCCAACCGAAAGCTATTTGATTAACTATTTTGACTTTCTTTATTACAAAAATAACTTCCACGATTATCCAATTATGAAGTTGCAGATCAGGTTAAGAACAATGTGCGTTTCCGTTGTATAGATTTCCACCTGGGAGTCCGATTCGGGCCCAACATCCTCGTGTCTTTTCGGGAGAACGTCGCCCAGTTGTGACGTCACGCCGACTGGGTCCTCCATGAACGACCGTCTCCACGTGAGTGTATCAACAGCATGATGCCTGGCGTGTAAATCCAGCCCTGTATTTGTTGGGACGTTTGTAAAGATTAAACAACAAAGAGTTTGTAACAGGAGGTAAGTGGAAACGTGGTGTTTGAAACGACGCTTTAATTCTCTGTTCTTTCTTCCTCGCGCTGCGACAGACGTTACGTTCCCCGGTGCCAGTATCTCACATTTGTTTTGGCTGCCGGTTAGCTCCAGTCAGTCCTTCCTCCTAACTCGGTTCATAGCACTTTATGGATGTAACTGCACAGCTTATGTCGCATCGTGTCTCACTGACATTTGCTTCTATGTTTTTATTAAATTGCGCTGCTACGTTTTCTGATTTCTCTCGGTAGCAAGAAGACGATGGCAACAATCCGCAAGAAGGTAGACAACCGCATCCGTGTCCAGATCGAGAATGGAGTCGCTCTGCAGCACCGGACCATGTTTGTGGTGGTGGGAGATCGCGGGAGAGACCAGGTTAGTCCTTCACTCTCTGTGATACCAGGGACGTCGATCAGTCGTAGAAGCAATGGGCATGTTTTCAGATGAATGTTGCCCTTGTAACACACACTTTGCGTTCGACATCAAGCCAATTAAACCTGCCTCTGATCCAGGTTGTCATTTTGCATCACATGCTGTCTAAAGCCGCCGTCAGAGCACGACCCTCTGTACTCTGGTGCTACAAAAAGGACCTAGGATTCAGCAGGTGAGTGTGAACTCCCCTCAGAGACGCGGCTGTTTGCCATTTACAGTGTCAACAAGGAGAAGTGGGATCTGATTTGTCAAAACATGTCGCACACAGCAATCGGAAGAAGCGCATGAAACAGCTGCAAAAGAAGATCAAAACTGGCACACTGAATCTGAACCAGGATGACCCGTTTGAGCTCTTCATTGCTGCAACCAGCATACGCTACTGTTACTACAACGAGACACACAAGGTCCTGGGAAACACCTTCGGCATGTGCGTCTTGCAGGTGAGTTTCTCCTCTGCGGCTGCAGACCAGTGATGATCCACGAAGTTGTATCAAACTTTGGGGTCACGGGTGGCAGGACACCAAAGATGCTTCATTGTATTGGGTCACAATCCAAAACTGCCGCTGTAGACTAATTTAAAGTTGATGTAGCCTATATATTTATATATATATTTGACTCTCTTGTTTTCTGTGCCACACAGGATTTTGAAGCCGTCACTCCTAATCTTTTAGCCAGAACCATAGAGACTGTAGAAGGAGGTGGTATAGTGGTGCTACTGCTGAGGACAATCAACTCTCTCAAGCAGCTGTACACTATGACTATGGTAAGTCTATAACCGGTTCCATCTCCACATGTCAGACGTTTTGCTAGTGAGACGATTTAGGATCGCTGTGGCTTGTTTTCATCCAGGACGTGCACTCCCGATACAGGACTGAGGCTCATCAGGATGTGGTGGGACGGTTCAATGAGAGGTAGGTCCTCCTCTGGCTTTTGTGAGATTTGGAGAGTTTGGACATTATTATTAATTTTGTTCTACTGTTTCTAGGTTCATTCTGTCACTTGCGTCCTGCAAAAACTGTGTTGTCATTGATGACCAACTCAACATCCTGCCAATCTCCAGCCACATGGCAAACATCAAGCCCCTTCCTCCAAAGACTCAGGTAACCATATTAGAGTAGAAACAATTCACAGTTCATTGATTTGTTTATGATCATAAGTTGGTTTGATCATCGATTATTCATTTATGTAAATTATCAAGACAACATTAAGAACATTTACTGGTTCCAATGTCTCCAGTGTGGCGATTCTCTGCTTTTCTCTTTTAATTGTAAAGTGAATATCATTGTGCGTTGGACTTTTGTTTTAACATTACAAGCAATTAACGAAGTCTCCTTGGGCTCTGGAAAATTGTGACAGTCCAGACTTTGGAATAGCCCCATGAAGCCAAACCAGTGTTATTTTCAATAAGCATCTTAAATCCTGCTAATTTCTTTTGATGATCGTGATTTCATAACTCAATATTTTGTGGTTTTTCCAATTCGTGTCCTTGTGTTTATGTTGCCTTGTCTGTCTCTTTAATCCTCCTTTTCTTTTCTACCTTCTATAAAGCACTTTGTGACTACTATTCTAAAAACTGCTATATGAATAAAGTTTGTTGCTACAGTATACACTCCCTGTTTTCTGACCAGTTGTCTCATCCCCTTCAGGAGGACGGTTTGTCTCCACGAGAACAGGAGCTGAAGGATCTGAAGGAGTCTCTTCAGGACACTCAGCCTGTGGGCGTGTTGGTAGATTGCTGCAGGACCATGGACCAGGTCAGCACGTCTCTCTAAAGAGCCACTTTACACATTTAACAAGTATAACATTTGGTGAACGCACCTATAAGATCCATAAATCCTGGTCATTTCAAGTAACCAGCACTTTGGAGTGCAAAGATCATGACAGTGCTCTTGAGAAATGACACCTCAGTAGTCCCATTTTATATCCGGCCTAATAGTTATTGTTCTCTAGGCTAAAGGAGTGCTGAAGTTCATTGAAGCGATCTCGGAGAAGACTCTGAGGAGCACTGTGGCTCTGACAGCTGCCCGTGGTCGAGGCAAGTCTGCAGCACTGGGGCTGGCTGTTGCTGGAGCTGTGGCTTTTGGGTACAGATGAGTTTTATAATGTCATACCGTATATAAAATCAGTTTTGTCTATTATATCCTGTTGGATTTTTGCTAATAATTGCCTGACGTTCTTAACAGCTACTCCAACATCTTTGTGACCTCACCGAGCCCGGATAACCTCCACACAATGTTTGAGTTCATTTTCAAAGGCTTTGATGCTCTGCAATATCAGGTAGGTCTGAACGAAAATCTTCTCTGTATCGGCGACAGTATGATCATGCTGTGGGTGCATACCGCTTCATATTCCCCTTTTTACATGTGTAGGAGCATCTTGACTATGAAATCATCCAGTCTTTGAATCCAGAGTTCAACAAAGCAGTGGTGCGGGTGAACATCTTCAAAGAGCATCGGCAGACAATCCAGGTAAACGAGAACGGGGCACTCTTCTCCATTTCCTGTTTATCTACAATAGTTAGTGAAAGACACACATCTGACCTTCCTGTTCATATGACCAACAGTACATCCACCCAGGTGATGCAGTGAAGCTGGGCCAGGCTGAACTGCTTGTCATTGATGAGGCTGCAGCCATCCCTCTTCCTCTGGTTAAGAAACTACTGGGGCCTTATCTGGTTTTCATGGCCTCCACCATCAATGGGTCAGTAATAGGGCTGGATGATGTTCCAGTATATGAATAACATTACACACAGGGGCATTTTGAGACACTAATTTGAGTAATATGGCTTTAATTGTCAGGGAAATGGAAGCAATAATTATTTTGAGTGCAAGAAACGATTATTTTCATTATAATTTCAATTAATTCTCGATTGTTTGGCATATAGTATGTTAGAAATATAAATGTGAAAAATGTGTGGCACAATTCTCCTAAACCCGAGATTACATATTCACGTTGCTTGTTTTGTTTGACCAGTAGTCCAAAACCCAAAGATATTCAGTTTAGTATAATAGAAGAAATCTAAGAAGCTGCAACCAGTGGATTGTTGCTGTTTTTTGCTTCAGTGTTTCAATTATCAGCTTCATCATTTCATTTCCAGTTATTTGCATTTCTTACCATTGTTTGCCTTCATTTCTGCAGGTATGAAGGCACTGGACGCTCTCTTTCCCTCAAACTCATTCAGCAGTTGAGGCAGCAGAGCGCAGACAGCCAGCAGAGCACGTCAGCAGAGAACAGGATGGCGAACACTGCGAGGCTAGCAGCAGGTAAATATCTCAGCATTTTCCTCTGTGTGTGTTCAGTGTCTCCATCACCTGTTTGACTGCTGTTTCTCCGCACACAGCTCGCTCTCTCCATGAGGTTTCTCTCCACGAGTCCATCCGGTACGCTCCAGGGGACGCTGTAGAGAAGTGGCTGAATGATCTGCTCTGTCTGGACTGCCTGAACATACCCAGGCTAATTTCTGGCTGCCCACTTCCACAGACTTGTGACCTGTATCCTTGATGGTACTTCAAAGGACTTATTGCCCCTGGTCTAGACCAGATTTGTCACACCTGCTGCACAGTACAGTATGTCGTACAATAACACACATAACTTAAAGATAAAAAAAAAAGGTTAGATGTGTGATAGAGCTTTCGATGCTCCTGTTCCTCCAATCGTATATCCACTTCAAATATTTAGAAAGATATCACTAACCTTGGGGATTGCCAATCAGTCGTCATCTTTTTTTACATTTTGCTCCCTGCCAGTCAGATTAAAATGTATGTACCATTTGAAATATCAAATTCCATCATATCGGAGCTGAATGGCATCTGAAAATGGTTACTCCTAATCACACTGTAAATGCACGACACACTCCTAGAGTCTAAAGCGAGTCGTAGTTTCTTCCGAGCCCACACTGTCCAGATATTACGTGAACAGAGACACCCTGTTCTGTTACCACAAGGCATCTGAGGCGTTCCTGCAGAGGTTGATGGCCCTCTACGTGGCATCGCACTACAAGGTGATATTATTAGTGTCTATTCATGTAACTTGCTGTCCCTCAAGGAGCATAATGCCCTACCTACGTGCAGTGCTGCATCATAATTGTGTTTATTTGCTGACTCAATGTCTTCTTGGGATCCAGAATTCACCAAACGACCTGCAGATGTTGTCAGATGCTCCGGCCCATCACCTCTTCTGCCTCCTGCCACCTGTTCCGCCCACACAGAACTCACTACCAGAGGTCCTCGCTGTGGTGCAGGTAAGACACCCTCATGAAATACTGTTTATAATGGGGACAAGAGTGACGGCCATTCCATGTATTTGAACGCAAGAGGCCTTTTCGCAAATCTGTCCCAGTGATTTCAGAAAATAATCAGATTTTTAACTTCCACCAAATCAGCCATTTTACACTTGAAGCATTCAGAGACGAGCTCCAGCCTTATTTTTAATTAATTTATTGACTTGGCTTACTGTTCTCCATTATGTACATGTGTTCTTATTTGGTCCCTCAGGTGTGTCTGGAGGGAGAAATATCTCGGCAGTCCATCCTAAATAGTCTGTCCAGAGGAAAGAAAGCCTCTGGCGACCTCATTCCCTGGACGGTGTCAGAACAGGTACACACGGGTCACAAAGTTTTGTGACTAAATCTCTTCAGCTCCCGTTTTCACAGCGCAAACATGAATCTGCTGCTCTTTTTATTTGCAGTTCCAAGACCCAGAGTTTGGCAGCCTCTCTGGTGGCAGAGTGGTGCGAATAGCTGTCAATCCAGACTACCAAGGGGTAAGAACTTGCAAAGGCCTCAGCGTATTTGTCTAGTTTTTACTTCATCTGGATGTGCTGTATGTAACTGGCTTTCAACCTGTCCACCAGATGGGCTACGGCTCCAGAGCTCTCCAGCTGCTGCAGATGTACTATGAGGGCAAGTTTCCCACCATGGATGAGAGCACAAACCCAAGTCACAATGAGATCACCTCCGTCAGCAGCGAGGTAACACACTTAAAGACATATACATTCACCTTTCTTTAAAAAAGTAAAAGTTCAGTTTAGAGAGTAGATCAGGCAGATTAAACTCTCACATCGATGACGGTAGCGCTGCTGTTGTCTCTTGTTGACCAGGCTGTCAGTCTGCTGGAGGAGGTGATCACTCCACGGAAGGAGCTCCCTCCTCTGCTGCTGAAGCTGAGTGAGAGGAGAGCCGAGAGACTGGACTATCTAGGAGTTTCCTATGGCCTTACTGCACAGCTGCTCAAGTGAGTGTCCTTGAATATGGAGAATGGTTGTAATCTTTTTGTAGCTTTAGAAATGTCACCAACACTTTTTTGCAACCCGACAGGTTCTGGAAGAAAGCGGGTTATACTCCAGTCTATTTAAGACAAACCCCTGTAAGTTTTTTTTTTTTTTTAGTAGTATTGTTTTGTTTCTGTACATTGTGCTGTAATTATTGGTGTGTTGTATCTAGAATGACCTGACAGGAGAGCACTCTTGTGTGATGCTGAAGGAGCTGCATACAGATGAAGCCCCAGAGCAGAGCCAGTGGCTGTCTGCCTTCTGGAAAGGTGAACTTCCACAACTACTTCTGGAGAAGCTGGTTTGTTTAAATTTTATTAGTCTGACTGAACAGATTTTTGTTGCCTTCAGATTTCCGTCGGCGCTTCCTGTCCCTCCTCTCCTACCAGTTCAGCAGCTTCCATCCGAGCCTGGCACTCAGCATCCTGCAGAATAAGAACTCCAAGGAGATGAGCAGTAAGACTCCTCTACTAACCAACCTGACCACATTTCCTCTGCATCTTACAGGCCTGATCTGACTTGTCTTTTGACCATCAGCTCTCAACAGCTCCGAGCTGAAAGGCCATTTCAGCCCATACGACCTCAAACGTCTGGAGTTGTATTCAAGGAGCATGGTGGACTACCACCTCATCATGGACCTGATCCCAACAGTGGCACGCATCTTCTTCCTCAAGCAGCTTGGTGACGTGTCTCTCTCAGCTGCACAGTGTGTAAGTTTCCCTGTTGGTTATGGTCTGTCATTTCCTTTCCGTGAATAGTTTTATTGTCATACTTATTGCCCCTGTACTTGTTTAGGCGTTACTGCTGGGTGTAGGGTTACAGCACAAATCAGTGGAACAGCTAGAAAAGGAAATTGAACTCCCAAGCTCGCAGCTCATGGGCCTTTTCAACCGTCTGATCCGGAAATTTGTGCAAGTAAGCCCATTTTTCAGGTCTTAAAAAATTTGATATAAAGATGCCATAAAACCTACCTTTTAAACTATTGCAATATTAATACTTAATTGTTCTGGCCTTTGCTGTCCTAGGTCTTCACCAGCATACAAGAAAAAGCTATTGAGGCACAGATGGCGACCACTAAAGACGTTTCAATGGAGCCGACGGTGGGAAGCCTTCAAGATGATCTGGTATGTGGTGGACAGTCATTTATCAAGCAAAAAAAAAAAATAGGAAGTTGAAGATGTTACATTGGTCCCTGGGAAATTGTATAGCGCTAACAATGAATTACCAAAATAGTCAATGCATTAATAAAAAAAAAAAATGTGTTAGTTGCATCCCTTTTCCTTGTGTGTTTGAGGAAAACTAATGTTTTCCCTCTACCAACAGAATGAAGCAGCAAAGGAGTTTGAGGAGAGACACAAGCAGGATGTAGAGAAAGTGAAGGAAATGGATCTGGAACTGTGAGTATGAGGCAGGGTGGCCCTGGGCATTATATTTGTGTAGCATTTTGAATAAAATAATGTACAGGGCAATATTTGCTGTAGTTAAGTAAGTAAAGATACCCTTTGTATTTACAGATACAGGATCCGCGGCGATGATGAGGAATGGAACCAGGTGTTGAAGAAAGCAGGAAACACAGCTATTGTCAGCATCAAGAGGTGCTGTGACATCACACTTACACACTTACACACTTACACACACACTTACACACACACTTACACACACTTACACACACACTTACACACACACACACACACTTACACACACACACACACACTTACACACACACACACTTACACACACTTACACACACACACTTACACACTTACACAC
>JAVQJF010085746.1:0-11278 GCA_036023855.1 Gadopsis marmoratus
CTAGTCACGACATTTTCAGACCTGATCCACAACCGGACCACCCATTGAAACACCCCTAAGTCACGGACACAGACCCTACAGTGCAACCAGAGCAACACGCACAGCCACCGCAGTGCAAACCGAGTGTTACGGGGGGGAGGGACAGAGTAACACGCACAGCCACTGCTGCTCAAACTGAGCGCTACAGGGGGGGAAGACAGTTACGTGGGGGGGAGGGACAGAGTAACACGCACAGCCACTGCTGTGCAAACCGAGTGTTACAGAGGGGGGAAGACAGTAACACGCACAGCCACTGCCGTGCAAAACGAGTGTTACGGAGGGGGGGAAGACAGTAACACGCACAGCCACTGCCGCGCAAACCGAGTGTTACGGGGGGGAGGACAGAGTAATAGCAGACCTATATTCTAACATTCTAGTCAAATGTTTCTGAACTCCTTCCACCTCAGTTGGAGGTGCTTGCTGACCTGTCAAGGGCTGCCTCCACTGGCTCTGCATTTGAGCCCCCCCCCCTGGTGTCGGATGGACCAACTGCTGGCCTAGACCCTGGTGAGACATCATGCCTGGCATGTGAGAGACGCCACCCTGCTGCAAAGACACAGAGACAGAAGAGCCACGTTAACCTCCAGACTTCCAGAAGAGCAGTTAGTCACATGGTGGCCTATGAGACGTGTGCTGTGGGGGATTCACTCCATTCGCTGCACTCTTACTGGCTGCTGCTGGCTGAGGAGAAGGCTGCGAAGCTGTGGATTGGCTCCTGGGTTGGCGAGGCGGAGTATGGCACCCTGGGGCGGGGCTTGTCCGCTTTGTGTGACCTGGTTGGGTGGAGCGCCGCTCACCGGCTGTGGCTGTTGGTTGGCTGGTCCAGCTGCTCTCATCGTCATCTGAAGGAACACCGCATTCATGTCACAACAGAAAACCAATCATGAAGTAGTTATAAAAAAAAAAAAAGACAAATAGTCCATCAAGGTACCAAGATTGAAAACTCCTGCGGATTTCAGAACTCGGTTACTTTTTCACCCCATAACTTCCACGTGTTTAATGACTGCCTGCAGGGTCAGACATTCATGCAAGTGTTTGTGCTGTCGGGGAATTTTTCAGAAGGGAGTATCACAAGATGAATTCCTTGTTGTTTTTCTCTGGTGTTTACCACCTTAAGGCTGATATTAGTGAGGCTATAACTGTCACGATGTTGTAGATGACCTTAATTCAGACTTTGAGGAGAAACAGGGAAGGTAACCGTTGTGGATGTAAACCATCATGTTTTGACCAGGTCTATCCTTGCCGGTGGTTTGGTGTCCGGTACCTCATGCCCAATGCAAACAGGCTCATTTCAATTAAATATACAAACTTATACATGCATGTTATCAATGCAATATGTTATTTTTTTCCCCAATGGCATGCTACAAGATGAACATTCAACAGGGACTGGTGAAGTCAACACATGCTGATAGGAAATTAGCTGTCCACCAGCCTGATGCTGAGCAGTGGGACGGGAGTGGCAGTGTGTCTGCGTTTATATACTCTATATGTATAACACAGGATTCCTAACAATATAAGAAGAAACAAAAATGTGAGTCAATCTCTGTTCAATGACACTTTTGTACAGAAGATAAAAACTGCAGCTGCATACTTTTGGGATTCGGCTATTGGTCGGACAAACCAAGGCATTTGATGAGGTCATCGCTTAGTCTGATGGGCATCTATCACGGTTTTCTAATGTTTTATAGACTAAACGATTAATCATTCTTGGAGAAAATAATCTGCAGATTAATCGATAACAAAAACAATTGTTAGATGTAGCCCTAAATACAGTGAGCCCTTCAGAATTCAGTGAAGTACTCATGGACACTGTGAACACATGTTCCTCTTATGTTAAGGGGCTACTGCAGGCCTCACCATGTTGTTCTGCCTCTGCTGCTCCTCCATCATAGAGACCGGAGGAACAGGGGACATGCCCACCACCACAGGCTGGACACAGGACAGATCAGAGAGAAGGAGGAGTGGGGAGAATGGTGGAAGTGTGAGGAAAATAAAAGTGGAGTAAAGGGTCACCAATAAGGCATGCAGAAATGAGCGGGCACCAGGCCAGTAGAGGTGTCACCAACAGGCAGTGTGAGAGGGGAACTGGTGTGGAAACATGGGCGGACATGCCAGCACAGAGTGGGTTTGTTTACCTGCTGCTGGGCGTTGCCGTGGGAGACAGGAATGGGGCCAGGGGGCCTGTTGAGGAAGTTGGGGTTGGGGGCGACCTGACCAGGCTGCATTGGGCCCCCTGCACCACCCAACTGCTGCACAGAAGCAGAGAGAAAGTGAAACAGCAGTAGGTTTATTGTTCATACGGAACAATTTATCACCTTTATTTATGGACTCGGTATGAATAATCTTTTCGAGCACTGCTCTGCTTCACCCGTATACTCATCAACACCTTAATGTGGCCCAGTGAGAGTATTTTGTCTGTTCTTCCTGTTTCTCTGGGTTCAGGCTGAGGACTAAAGGTGATAAAAGGTAAAGACTGTGGCCAACCGCTTTGCTCAAAAGCACCCCAACAGTCAAAGTAGGGGAGAGGATCAAGCTCAATGTGATCTGATAGTGTTTCACACATACACAAACACTCCAAGACAAATACAGAGAAGAGCAGTTACACAATATTCCATAAAGTAATTTAAAAATCAGATAAAGGAAATTAGATAAAACATTCTTCTTTACATGTATTTCTTTTTTTTTTTTTTTTAAGTATGAACAAGCTCTACAGAAGATGCATTCAATATTTCAGCAGCATGGACAAGAAAGGTCCGATCACAAAAACATGTCCAAGTCCCATGAAATGGGGGGAAAAGGAACTAAATCAGAAGATTGAAAGTGATGAATGCCTTTAAGACACATATAGAACACCTGACTAGCAAACTGAAGAATTAAAATCAGATTCCCGTACAGAAACAAATCATGCTTTTCCTCCTGCCAGTCAGAAGGCCACTGTTCAATCTACCGTTCTGTCTGCACTTGATTATGGTGATACTGTACATATGCATGCCTCGCTCCATCTTAAAGCCTCATGACTCTATCACAGTACACTGCATATGCACTGTATGAAAATGTGGAATGGTCCACTTTAGCCGACAGAAGGGAGTTGCACTGTACATTATTTATCTACTAGCGCAGTGCCCGTCGAGAAGGGGCTGATTGCTTGGCCCCCGGAAGCGTTTGCAGTGATGCAGGAGCCTTAATTATAAGAAAGGTCACTGCATCTCAGTAAACTGAGAGTACATCACCAGTGACCAGAGCCTGGTTCTGCTCGAGGTTTCTGCCTGTTAAAGGCAGTGTTTCTTTGCCACTGTCTCCTAGTGCTGCTCATGGTGGAATTGTTGGGTCTATACATATAGAGTTTGTCTGGACTTGCTCTATATTGACAAGTGCTATGAGATAACTCTGTTATGATATAGCGCTATATAAATAAAATCAATGAATTCACTACGAAAAGCCAAAACCTGCATTGCATTTGGTTTCTTATCATTGTCACGCTATTTTGTGGGACTGATATTTAGCCATAAAATGTGAAATAATTCCAGTTTGTCTGAAAACTGCAGGTTTGAAACCCTTTATCCATTTAATATAAATCTTATATTTATGCTATTGTATTGCAGGACAACCTAATAATGTTAGTTATTTACACACCATGTGTTTGTCAGAACAGTTTAATCTGTTTTAATATCAAGTTAGTGAAGTAACATTCACACTTTGTCAGATGAAAATGTTCAAATCAATGAATGCCTGTTTTTTTTTTTAACAATTTGGGACTAGGGTATTTCCAGGAACAACAGAGTTCATTCCAAAAGTCCAGCTTTTCTTTTGTTATATCAATATCTTATTTTCCCTGATTCAGGACAATTGAGTGGCGACTCCCACGACACAAGTAGGGATGGGTGTTTCACTCAAGAGTAGCATTCCACTTAATTGACTATTTCCGGGAACGTAAGTGTTATTCAGTGATTCCATTTCCCTTTCAGTAAGGGATATTAAAAAACAAAAAAAACAGGTGCATCAAAAAAGGATAATAACTGTGTGTGTTCCTGTGGCATTTTTCATTAAAATATCAACACATAATTGAAAAATACAAACTGAAAAGCAATTTCATAAACTTTCATACAGATGGAAATTAGCTCAGTAGCTAATTACATTGATGTGTAAACTGAACTGTTAATTAATTTGCATTCTCACAGGTAAATAAATAAAATAACCAGAGTGTACCAACCCTCTTGTCTAAATAAAAGTCTGATACTTGGATATTTTAGTATTGTGATAACAAATAAATGATCACAATACACTAGAAAATAAACATATTTTCTGCATGTAATGGATGTTAACTGTGTTAACAACCTTGAGACTGTTGGGCTCGAACCAAATATTGCCTCCTTGTTCACGAGTGTGCAGATGGAAAGCAAGAACAAACATGGATACGATGATACACCAGTGGAGATTTAACTTCAAGCACCACCTGCTGAGGTGTTTGCTATTTTGGATTTCACAGTTTAAAACAAGCTGATGCTTGATGACTAAAGCCGTTAGCAAAGTCTGGAGTGAAGAAAGAAGTCATATACAATATCCATCCGGAGTTTAAACGGTGGGTAAAAAAACAGAAGGAAAAGGAAGCAACCTGTTGATTTCTCTCCAACGGATTCTGGAAACACACCTGCAAGGTAGGTTCTGATGAGTCAGAGATATTTCCCAACGCTTCAAACTTTGAAGATACACTGACTAGTTCACATTTTATTTGCACAGTCCTGTGCTGTAAAAGGAATCAGACAAGACACAGAAAAAATATCGCAACATGAGACTGATAACTGCTTAAGAAGGCAAAAAAATAACTGACAGCAGTGCTCCTGAGATAGCTGCTCTGCAGGTGCTGTGGAGGCAAGGAGGAATGAAGGGTGTTTCATCCCTCCTCTAAGCACAAATTATTAACTAGAGACTCAAGAAAAACCCCTTCACTCATCCATCTTGCTGAATCTGAACAAATCACCCTGGGAATGCACTAATGCACGGTGTGTCTTCTGACCAACAATAACACACAGCTTTGGGCCTTTCTCTCTTCTTCTATGATTTATCTCCTGTCTTTAACCCAGTAACCTGCAAAATCCTGGAACAGGATTTAGGGCCCGCACCACTTTTTTCTATGAGTAATATTCAATTTTTGTCGGGCTGTAAACAGAACAAACTGCAATCTCGCTCCTGGAGAAAACCACTCCAGAGCTTTGCACGCGAGAAACCATAACTATTGGTCCAAATTGAAATTTTAATTACGTTAAGATTGCTGTAGCGCTTCCCTATTAGCAATGCAGCACTGAATATGTGATGATACTCAAGACGCAGGGAAAATAAATAAATAAAAAAATCTTCATTACAATTTCATGTTTTCTGCCTTCTCTAAATACCCTGATGCTCATACACACACGGCTTCACATTACATATAGGCCAGACGCGCTTTTGCAAAGACATAAAATTAGCAGGGTGAGTAAACAAGTGCGATCACCGCTGATGAGAGCAGACTGCGAGGAGGAATGTAAGCTAACGCATGTAAACCCGACAACTGGCTTCATTTTGAAATGGAGACATGCTGCTTGTCTGCGACTGGATGCTGCATTGTTTCAGAGCTGTGCAGCATGCCTCCTCGCTGGATGTAATAAGCCGGAGTGGAGCCCTGGTATGGAAAAGACAGCTAATCCAGAGGACACATTTTAAAAATCACCCTGTCTCCAGGGATGAAGGCAAGTAGAAAGAAAAAGTGAAATTTCCATGCCATGTGAACAAGGCAGCAATTTGTTTGTGACCTGAAATGATCTCAGTGACAAGAACTGGTCGATCTTTACCAGAAAGGCTGGCACATACCGCTGTCACTCCATCGCTTCTCCTACAGTGTGTCTCATGTAATGTTAACATCTGGGCAGCCTGAACTGAAAAATTCATATCTTCCCGAGTTGTGCTGCTTCTAAAGCTGAATTTTCAAACTATAGCAAAGATGACGGAGCAACTAATGTGAATAGTTTATTTTTATGGTGAGATGAATGTAGTCTTTTACTGCTTGGATGACATCACACTGCAAGAGTATTGTAAATGAGACAGGACTACGGCTGCAAGTAACACAAATTTTCATCATTGATTCATTTGCCAATTATTTTTTCGATCAGTGAAAATTGTGAAAAAACTGTTTTCCAGAACCCAAGCTGACAAATCGAAATAGTATATTTTTACTGACCAACAATCTACAACCTGAAGATATTCTGTTTACTATAGGACAAAAGACATTACAAAAATTCACATTTAAGAAGCTGGAACCAAAACATTCTGGACCTTTTTCCTATAAAAAAAAAAAAGACGACTTTTTTCAAACCGCTAATCAACTAATTGTTTCAGCTCTAAATATGACAAACACACTGACACTTCCCACTAGCCGAGTATGGAAAGTGTCTCATATAACAGTAAATGTGTCATTTCTAGTGTTTCACCACACAGATGGATGTAAGAATAATATATTCATTGAAAACAATTACAAATGTACACTTGAAGATTGATTTAAGTGCTGTGATTTAAATAGTTGACATTCAAATTTGTCATTTGCCATTAATGGACACTTTATTAGGTACACCTGAACATTATTACAATTCAATACAGCTCAGCCATGAAGTCTACCTTACCAAAGTTCGGTTAATAATGTTCGGTTTTTGGTGGCATTATCAGAAATGTGTAAATTCAATGATATGTTTATAAGTGAGGTCATAGCTAAAGGTGGTGTAGGAAAGGGGTTGTAGGAATTTAGCTAATGCTAGCCCCATTAGCCTCTGCTAGAGTGAGAGACATTAGTGGCTGCTGTGAAGATACTGGGCTGGCTAAATGAAATGTCAATAACAATGCACCTTAATGCCGTAAACAATGCAACTCAATTCCCCGGCGCTTCTCTATAATGCCTCCTCATTATCACCTTCGTTTGGTCGCCCCACTCCTCACTGAAGACTTCCTCTCTTCCCACCATCTCCACTTCTTCCCCCTCCTATCACCACTCACCGCTCTGTGCTGCTGGACCTGCTTGTGGTTGGTGATGACTTGCCGGATGCCGTTGACGAAGCCGCTCTGGTCGTTGGGGATGAGGCCCATGAATATTCTCTTCTTGGACGAGTAGAGCAGCATCAGCACACGCACTTCACACGGCGAAGTAGTGTGGGGGAAGTGGACGCAGCCAGCCTGCAGGGAGGGTCACAGGGCAGATTAAGACCTTGACATGGGACCCTGCTGTAATTATGAGATGGGCTCAGGCTTGGGGACATAACCTACTCCTGAGCTCCTTTGCCCAATCAAACATATCGCTTTTATAAATTGAATGCAAATGGTATTAACTTAATTCATACTGTGCTTTCCCTGGACCGTAAATCAAATTCAGGCAAAGAGGCAGAGCTCAGCTGGACTGAATACTATTAATGCCCCTGCTATTTCTCAATGGTATTACTTGATTAACAATGCACCACACTGACAAAACCGCCATCATTATGCTAGCCTTCTGGAACTGAATCAAAAGTAAACAATTTATGTCTGAACAAATGGCAAAGCATGTTTAAAATCATATTAGCTGTCCTGAAAGTGACTAAATGTATAGCCTGGAACCCCCTCTAGAGTCTTTACCACAACACTGCAACACAGCTTCATATCAGCCCAACTACTGGACAGAGGTGTGAACTGTGCTCAGCTGCCGCTCATGGAAAGTGTATTTAGGTATGCTGAATGATGGAAAAGATTGGGGACACACATTTTTGATTCAGGAAGAGGTAGAGTGCTTGAAAACTTACAAAACCATTGACCATAATGCGGTACAGGCCTTTCAGTGACTCCACGTCTTTGTTGGTGAAGAGAAACTGAACCATTCGAGAGTTTCTGAAGAGATGACCTAAGGTTGTCTACAGAAAGAGCAGGCGTGAGAGAACTTAGTTATGCATCATTCATAAACAAGACGCTGCTTTCACACACTAAAACGAAAGCCAAAAAGAACACGGTCTCACCAGTAGCTGCTGTGGAATCAGCTGCATGATGAGCTTCTGTGGCCACTGGTCTGTGTTTCTGTTCAGAGATACAACGGCAGCGTTAAACTGTGTGCAGGAAACAACCCACCCTTTAGTACAGATAAAGTCCATAGTGTTTGACTGGCTACTCACAGATTTTCCCCCTGGTTAACATGCACTTGACATGGCAGGGAACGCGTCAGTTTGGTGGTTGAATCCATAGAAGATGCTTTAGGCTTCTGGCAGAGATGAATACATACAGAAAGGAGCGACACAAAAAGAGGAGGAACATTAGAATGTGAGCCTGAAGACCATCCCGAGGAGCACGTAGCAAACATTACGTTACAGGTTTAAGATCTTTAACATACTGATCCCTATCACCAAACTGAAATACATTTTTATTTTCAATTCAACAAGGTAATCAAAGCACAAGCACAACAGGAAATCAAACATCCTAAGTGCGTTTAGTAAGAAAGTAATGAAAAATATGTTTGAATATAGTTTTACTGAGCTTGTTCTGGATTACAAGGTTCCCTGTGAAGTTTTAGCCCTCTAGTACGAAGAGTGTATGGTAGTAAATATTTTTTGATAATTCACACCTCCAGATTTTTAACCTTAAAGGGGCCTGGGTGGTGTGTTCTAACTGTCTTAGAACTCCAAAGCGATGGTGGTCAATATTTTTACTCCGTCACAAATAATTAGATGGACATGGAAATGTCCTACATTGGTCTATATGTAATTTCTGGAAAATGCTTATAAATAGAGAGAAACTGCCTGATTATGGGGTGCGTGGGTTGGTACCCATTACACTCCTGGCGAGAGCTGTGTTTCAAATAGTTTCACACCAAAAGCACAAGTTTGACATTGCACAGATTAAGCCCATTATTTCAAATATAGAGTGCACGTGTGTCCAATAGGATTGACATGAGGTGGGAGTTATGGTGGTGACAATTTTACTTTAGAAAGGAAGGATGGAAAAGTTAATTTTGTAGCCTCCACCTCTGGATTCCCAGAGTCCTGCATCTCTACTCTCCCATCCTACTGGGACTTGAGTAAAAAATCTTAAGCATTGCAGAAAATATCTGAGTGGACAGGGATACCACGTTAGACAAATATTATTGTGATTATTACATCATGTGGTCCATAGCTGCTCTTCATTCGGCACACTACCTCCGAAACGGCTGTTCGCATTAACTAAAGCATGTCCAACGGGAGCACTGGGCTCCAGCAAGGGTGTGCTCTGCCACCTTTGTTGTTTGTAATATTCATGGTTAGGATGTCATGGTGCTGCTAAGGACTGGTGACATTGGAGTGGCACCGCTGCTATTTGTGGATAATGTTGTCCTTTTGGGTGTGTCTGACCATGAAATTCAATGTTAGCTGGAGCGATCCGGATGAGGAACAGCACCTGCAAACCTGACATCATGGGTCTCTACAAGGAATATGCTTGATTGTGCAATCAAGGTGAAGGAGGAGCAGACCAAAGTGAGGAGTCTGATTCAGTAGTGGGTAGTCTGTGTGACAATTAAGTTAAACTGAGGTGGTTCTGCTAAGGATGCCTTCGAACTGTCTCTTTCTGGAGTTGCTCTGGGAATGAACAACTGCTAGACACCAGGGAAGGCCCAGGAAATGGTGCAGTTGGACAATATTGCTGATTTAAAGGAGGATGTGGGCTGCCCTGTTCACCCTTTTGCCACTGTGACCTCAATCAGGACAAGCAATTAAAAAAAAGGATGGATGGATGGACTTTTAAAGATCTGCAGATAACCTGTTCCTTAGCAAAGTCAAGAATGAAAGAAAAAAGAACACCTTTCTAAGCACATCAATCCCACTGGGGAAACCGCCAGCACTCTTCATTTTCAGGGCATCAATGCAGGATCAATGGTCAATCAATCACATATTAGTCAGGCCTACTGTAGTCCCTGTGCTGTCCATTACAAATGCTGTAAATGTGCTGGGCTTTCGCCACAGACAAATGGGTTATTTATTTCCAGGGCTTGCTGAAGCACGAATGAAAGGGAGCTTGAGATGTGGACAGTAACAAAACACAGTCCTTTTCAAACACATCTACCTTACATTTATTTAAAAAAAGAATGTTAGCAAAAATCATTCTGGAAGGTTACCCCACAGTTTAGACAACAAAAGCTTTCAGGAATTAACTGATTGAAATTCAGCCAAAACAGAAGAAACCATATTGATAACACCGTACTCAGCGCAAGCTCCAGCCAAGTGCGTTGGCATCCCTTGTGAGTTTTTTTATCTACTATTTTATTCAACTATTCCTTCAAATGAGTTTTAGTGTCTGTAGTGCAATCCTCCACAAGATTACAGATTACTCTGGAGGAGAATCACTTACAGAGCTGAAAGCCTAATAAGTGAAGTGGAGGAGGAAACGGCAGATTAAGTGCAATGTTTCATGCTCCTAATCTGTCCACTCGGGTTGTTTGCGGCTGTACATGCTCACAGACAAGATTTAGAGTTTCCTGAGCTTCCCACTCTTATTCTTGTCCATTGAACTGACAAACAGGAGAGGGAGGATGAGACTGTAGTCAATAGAGGCGATTGATCCGAGTCAGTCCACCAAACACAAACACTTGAAGGACTCACGAGTGTCGCATAAAAGCCATTAACATCCATTTTCCTGGCTCAGCGCTGCAACTGTGAACTAAATCAATGTGACCTTGAGCTAAACCAATAGTAGCAGGACAGTTAAATGATGAAAAAACATGCAATTAATCATACTGCACAATAATTAATGACAGGTTGTTATTAAGACTTAGCACAGTGATAGGTCTTCGACAGTGGTGATGATCACAACTCCAATTATCAGGTGCTGCTAATTTTAACTCCAGCTGTCTAATACGGACTGATTTACAGCTGAGACATCAGACCAGCAAAGTTAACTATAGTATCATATTTGGAAAACACGCTTATTCTCTTTCCTTCCCAAGAGTTAGACGAGTAGATCGATACCACTCTCATATCTCTCCAGTAGATATAAAGCTGGAGCCAGCAGCCGGTTAGCATAGCTTAGCATATAGACTGGGAAAAGAGGGAAGCAGCTAGTTTTGTCCAAAAGTATCAAAATACGCCTACCAGCACCCTAAGGCTCACTAATTAGGGCCCGAGCAGGGAAACCTGCGAGGTCCCTATTGTATTTCGTGGAATTATTATTATTATTATTATTATTATTATTCTTTGTCCAAATGAAATGGCTTTTTGGGGGCTTTATCATG